>CAUYRT010020781.1:0-39305 GCA_963574885.1 Lepilemur ruficaudatus
TAAAGTCACTTCCAACTCGTGTTTCCTAAAACTGAACTCACTTTGTTCTTCAAAGCTGCTTGTTTAGATGCTTTATTTCTATTCATTTTGTGGACATGCTCCAGATAGTGAAACTTAAAACTAATACCTTAGGGAGATCATTAACCTTTTTTGCTAGAATTATTTACAGTTGTTAGTGTTCCAGTAGGACATACCATCCCCAAACTTTTCTTACTCCAGTCTTTCATATGCATTTCTGACAGATTGATTACCCTGAAACATGTAGTTACCAAACCTTTAGTAGCACCCAGAACTCTACCAAATTAATTAGACGCCTCAGCCTGGACTTAAGGACCTCACTGTATGCTCCCACTGTCACCTCTCTAATAACCCTCTATGGGATTCTTTTCCCTTCTTTCCTTTCTTCCTTCCTTCCTTCCTTCCTTCCTTCCTTCCGTCCTTCCTTCCTTCCTGCCTGCCTGCCTTGTTGCCTTTCCCTTCCTTGCTTGCTTTTGTGCTTGTTTGTTGTCCCTTCCTTCCTTCCTTCCTTCCTTCCTTCCTTCCTTCCTTCCTTCCTTCCTTCCTTCCTCCCTCCCTACCTCCTTCTTTCTTTCTTTCTTTCTTTCTTTCTTTCTTTCTTTCTTTCGTTTGACTCTTAGTCTATACTCCTTTCCTAAACATATTTATATTTTCATATTCTAATGACTCCTTATACCATCTCTGTGTCCTGGAGCAAGCTCTAATTACATCAATTAAAACTTACATTTTCCAAGTGGAAACAGTACTTCCTCCATGAAGCCCACTATGGTCAGCCACAAATAACTTCTAATCCTTTGAACTTACACCATGTGTTAACTACATAGTCCATATGAAATATATATGTGGCCCGTGGTGTCTATTTTCATGTATTGGTGGATACCTGCTTCATCCAACAGTAGAGCATATAGTTGGCCCTCAATAATGTTAATTTCCTGCTACCTGAAGATGTAATATTGTTAATATCTAATATCTCCATATTTTTATAGTGCTTATAGTAAGTGCTCAGTAAATATTGTAAAACAGTTGTATGAAATTATTTAGAACCTATTTAATTCAGTGCAAAAGTTGAACTCCTATTTTAAGACCTAAAATATTCTCCTGAAATGCATACAATATTTCTACATTAACCCCTGAAACCCACACTCACAACATATGAACATAATCCTTTGCCTAGAGATGTTATTTTGGGCAAGAGTTTTGGAGATTTCATGAGATCCAAGAGGGCTTTCTGAAGAGCATGCTATGAAGCCCTTGCAAAAGTTATCCTAGCAAAATTTCCCACACTAATTAAATGTGCAAAGATGGCTGACATGGAGATTAACCTCTGCGTTTAAGGGTAAATTGACTTCCTCTTTTATTTAAAATAAGTTACTTCCCACTGAATTGGAAAGCCAAATAAGGTCAAAAATTTGAATCCACTAGAGGCTGTGTGTGAAGAAAAGCATGTGGCAGTAGCATCTATTCTCTAAAGACGTAAACTTAATCCAATGATAGACAATCGCTTAAAAAATTAAAATGGGCAAAAGGCAGGAATAAATTTTCAAGCACAGAGAACAAATAATGATTTTATGGCAGATGTTTAACCTTTTTGATATTTACATTTTATTAGTGATTGTATTTAAAAGGCTTGTTTTAAAAATATTTTTTGTCTAGCAGGTACTCAGTGCTGAGTGAAAGAAGGTGTTTACTAGCAATTACTTTTGTTAATTATCAAACAGTTTGAAGCTTTTTATTATATTCCATATATGGAGAAAACAATTTCTCTTGAGGCTGCTGATCCTGCAGACACAGTTCAGAAAAGTGAAGTGTGTGAGGTTTCTGACTAGGCCATTTAGTTATGCCTCTGGCCCTTAGACCAAAATCTCTGAGAACCTGTGCTACTCTGGTGTGATCGCAATAGCCCCACTGGGAGAGAGATTCAGGGGGAGATGTCAACAAAGTCTTCTAGGTTTAAATTTCTTCTTCCAGCTTCCATGGGTGTGTTGGCAATAATCTTATTTGTTATAGAAAAGAAATTAGCAATTTTAATGACTTCTTTTCCTTCTTTTTTTGAAATTTTATCTTCCTCTGGATATTTTTTTTCTTCGGAGACAGGGTCTCATTCTGTGGCCCAGGCTGGAGTGCCTTTGTACTCCACTGAGGTAAGTCACCGCAACCTCAAACTTCCGGGGTCAAGCAATTTTCCCACCTCAGCCTACTGAGTAGCTAGTACTACAGTATGCACCACCATGCGCAGCTAGGTTATGTTTTTGTTATTATTTTTGTAGAGATGAGTTACCACTATATTTCTCAGGTTGGTCTCAAACTCCCAGACTCAAACAATCCTCCCACCTTGGTCTCCCAAAGTCCTGGGGTTATGGGCATCAGCCAGCATGCCTGACTTCTTTTAGATTTCTATAATTCCATTCTTTAGGTCTTCACCTATGAGACTGCTTCTTCTTAGTGCTCTTTTTCTTCTCATGCTGATAAAATCTCTCCTACCTACTCCTTTCCTTTGGGAAATCTCACACACTGTCATGATTCTTAAATGTGTGCATTTACCTTAGCTCCCCTTCCTAAGAAGTCACACAACTGGTAAATGGTGAAACTGAGATTTGAATCTAGACCTGTAGACACTAAAGCCCATATTCTTAATCATTCCTTTGTCCCAAACTAACATTGCAGCTTAAGTACCATCTTTGCCCAAAACTAACTTTGTGGCTTAAGTGTCACCATCATCATTGCTAAAATTTATTGAGTGCCATTTATTGGTACTGTGTGCCAGAGCACTGGGTTTAGATCCTTTGCAATATGCTGGGCTAATCCTCAGGATAGCCCTTCAGTGTTGTTTCATTTCACAGATGAAATTTCATGCTGTGGGAATGGTCAGTGAGAACTGGAGGACTAGTCATTTGCATTTTCAATACCATATCAAAAGCAGGCATAGTTCTAGAGCAGTTACGTGCTTCTGTCTTCCTTCTAAATTCCTTTAAAACATTAACACACAAACTCAAATATCTACATCAATAGAGCAGGTAACATAAATGAGTAAATCAGGCTTTAAGACAATAGGGACCAGTGAGGATTGTAGAAAACTGAAAATTTATACCCCACATGAAGTCATTCAGGTTGAGTTTGTAATGACGCTATACACACACATACACACACATACATACAGAACAACTGTTTGCAGCCCCTTTAACTATTACTTCCTCTTTTCTTTCATAAGCAAGAGTCACTAGATATTAATAGAACAGATAGATCAAGAAATATATATTTCCATTTTGAAGATGAATGTGAAGTAATTAATTTGCATGTATTTATATTTAAACCCTTCAGGCTCATCTGATGAATGAATGATGACCACTTCTTCGGTAGTGTCTGCTTCGGTTGAATTGTTTCACTCAGGCAGGAATGACACACAAGCTTTAGTACTTTCTCAAAGAGGAAAAATAGATCATGAATTCCTTTCTTCATTTATCAGATGATTATAATTCATAGCTTGAGAGCACAGCAGTTACCTCTCCACCTAAGGACTGACCCAAGGTTCTGCATGGAGCTCACTGCAGTGCAGACAGCCGGCAGGGTCCTCCACCCTCACTGTAGAAAACTGTGGGCGACTCCTTTGGTGCTTGGCTTTTCAGTGCTGGCAGATGGGACCTCATTGTTTCAAAGTTTCAGTTTGGAAAATTCAGACACTAAGGGTTAATCTACATTTTAAAATAGTCGTCTTTGAAGGAAATTATGCTATAAATGAGAAACCTGTGTGGAGTTCTGGGTTCTCTCTTTATGTTAGCTTTGGCAGGGCCAGGAGCCTGTTTTGATGATAAAGCCAGCATTGGAAACCTGTGTTTTATATTTCAGGAAAACTAAGCAAATTTAAAACACTCCACATTTGCCTTTTGACACCCCATAACCAATAGATGAACTTTAATTTCTGAGAGGCCTCCCAGTGATTAATGCCTTTACGTTTATGACGTGAGAAGAATGAGCCGTATGTTACAGTTGGTCTTCTGTCCGTTTCTGAAGAGAGCCTGTGCCAGGATTTTGATGTGCACTCGCGTTCTGGCACCAGGCTGCACACTTCTCACCCAGCACAGAGCCAGCTCACAGATCCTGTTCGGCACAACGACTCCAGACATGCAGCATGAATTTGAAGGCGGCCTCCTCAAATGTGGCAGGCACAGTCTCCCTCTTCCTATTTGGAGCCTGTCTGTGAGGCTAGGACCCCTCTCAGCTGCCTGTAAAGAGGCCTTGGGAGAGCTGCTTTTGCTAGTTACTCACGGAGCAGTCTCCATGGAGGGGAGGCGTGGCCCTCCAGGGATACTTCACAAACATTTTCTGTTTCTGACCCTTACTAGTAAGAAGGAACTATTACATTTCTCTTTTCACATTTCCATTAGCGATTGCATGCTGCACTCTCTTACAGTGGACAGTATTGGAGTGAATACCTTTGAGGCCTTCCTTACTTCTTGCATCCTCTATGGCAGAGGAGTGACATTCACTAAACCATATGCGGTAGCTGTCAATGCTGTCCACCAAAGACGTTTGGTTCTCTCCCACTTTAAGACACCTGGTATGATTGCTCTTCCTCTTTCTTGTGTGACCATTTTTATTGTTCAATAAAAATTGAGCAAATTTGACAAGTGTCGCATGGGACTATACATGTTAAGAGCCAGTGAGTGATTTACCATTCTCCCTCTCTTGCTGCTGCAGTGATTGAAAATGCACAGGTTGAGATGAGGCCGATGTCAGCCTGGGTCCCTGAGAGACCCTGGTGAGCAGAACACCCTGCTCACCAGTGTTAGACTCATGGCATGAGCAAGAAATACACATTTGTGTGTTAATCACTGATATTTGGGGATTGCTTATTACTACATCCTAAGTACAGCCACTGCACAAAAGCCTACACATTACAGAGCCAGGCCCATCTCTTTCTTGTCTCACTCTTGCTTTTGGGTATCAATGAAATAGGTGGATTTCCTCCCTGTGGAAAAGAAAGAGTCAGCTTTAGCAGATTTACCATCTTCCAGCTCTTCTCTCTGTGACAGTCTAGAGATACCAAAGTCTAAATCAAGAAGGGAGATAGGAGAACCTGCTATGTTCTTCAAATAGATTTACCATTAATACATTTACTATGTTTTGATCCCCAATTGATTCTTGTTTGTTTTTTCTCACATTGGTTGGGAAGCCATGAGTAGGAAAAGTGATGATGACTGCCTTTCCAAAACCTCCAACACTTTTTATAGCACACCACTTGGTCCCATATGTAGACAACAGGTACAGCATACTATTTTGGTTCTTTCTTAAATGTCCTGAAATGGTAGCAGTGTGATGGTTTACAGATGTGGTAGGTAGGATTCTAAGATGGGCCCTAAGTTTCCAACCCCTGATGTACCTGCTTTATATAATTCCCTTTCCTTTGGTATATAAATGAAAATATCATTTGTGCATAAATGAAATATTACTCCCATGGTTAGGTTACATAATATGGCAAAGATGAAGAGATTTTGCCAAAGTAATTATGGTCCCTAATTAGGTGAGTTTGAATTACTCAAAAGAGGGATTTGGTGAAACCTAACTTAATCAGGAGAGCTTTTTAAAGAGAGTTTATAGGTCACAGATGGAAGACATCAAAACCATTTTCCTATCGCCTTGAGGGAACAAGTAGTCATGCTGTGAACAGCCTTTGGAGGAGGCCACATGGCAAGGAGCTGAGATTGGCTTCTAGTTCCTGACAGTAGGTCCTGGCCGATGGCTAATAAGAAAGAGACCTCAGTCAGAAACAAATTCTGCCAACATCCTGAAGGAGTTTGGAAGAGGATCCTTCCCCAGCTGATTCCCAGAAGAGACACAGCCAGCCGACACCTTGATTTCAGCCTTGTAAGACCACGAGCAAAGGATCCAGCTAAAATGTGCCAGACTCCTGACCCATGGAAACAATTAACTGATAAATTTATTATTGTTTTGATTTACTAAATTTGTTATCATTGAATACTAATACAAAAAGAGTATTGATCTGATTTTTTTTTTGAGATATCTGGCTGTTATTTTCATCTAGATATGTCCTGCTATCTCCTTAGTTCCCTGATATTGGTTTTAATTCCCATATGGAACAGCAAGATTGAAGAGATTCCTGCGGTGTTAAATGCTGCCTTTGATGTCCTCAGTGCTTACCCAATAAAACCACTCCAAGCAGCTGGGAGAAAGCTTCAGGGTGTCCAGTCACCTCTGGATAAATTGTATCCACCTTACCTACACCAGGAGTGCTCTTGTCTCTGGACAGCTGTCATTCACTACTAGTCATAAGAACATGGGAAAGCATCAAGAGGATTTTAGGATACTGGGGAGTCTGTAGTGTACCTCTAAAACCAAATGATGTGCCCCTTCTGAGCATATGCTAGAAAGCAAATGTAAGATGGTTGTAGAGGCATCAATTTGACTAGCTGGAAAACATGTAGCCTTTAAAGGTAGATTTGGACATTAGAATGCAGGTGAAGAACAACCAGACAGAAATGAACATCCCTACGAAGAGAAGAGAGCTGTTTGTTGTTTGTTTGTTTTGCTTTTTGTTTGGTTCACTTTGGCACCTATTTTTGAGGTTGATAGCCAGAGAAGAAACAACTGGTTTCATAGAAGCACTATTTGATATCAAAACTTTTCTTTATGTACATGAATGGTAGACTTGTTATATTTTATGTAGAACTATTTTAATGAAAAGGAATACAAGCAAACATAAAGACAATATATTAATGATAAAGATTTATAGATATGTTACATAGAAGGATGGAAAGGCACCAAGAAATTCAGTTTGTTATTCAGGAGAAACTGTACAGATTTGCCAGAACTGAAGGAAAGAGTTTTATGGAGAAAGAGAAGGAAAACAAGAAAACCGTCACATGTGCGAAATGGGTTCTATTAACCAAGAACATTATTCTATGTTCTAAGAATTATTATATTCTATGAACCAAGAACAAAGATGTATGTGACCATGGTAGCCTTGACTGTTTGGCCAGAGCTATGCAGAGCTCTCTTACAGATGAGTTTAGTAATAGGACCCCACTCTATGGTAGTAGCATGATGGGAAGAAAAATTGGAGCAAACCAGCTCAAAAGTGCTTAAAGCTATGGCTTCTTATCAAAGACTTTGTTAAGGCGCTTGTTGAAAAAAAAAACTGATAACATAGAGGAAACAATAGGACTTATGTGTAAATTGCATGCTTGAGTCTATGATGTGAGCATTTCTGAGTCTATGAGGCTGCGTTGTTGCTTTTCCCACTGATTGATCAAATAAATGTCAATAAAATTATTTTGTGGTTGCTTATTCATATTGTTTTACTAGTGCTACAGATCATCAGTTCTCAGAAGACAGCCCCAGCCATGGCTAGGAAATGGCCAGTGTTTGCCTCTTCAAGCCCTGTCTCTATACCACTATTTCAAAGAAAGTAGTAGTGGCCTATTTCTTGGATTGTTTTTCTTACCATTTTCACTGGGCAAAGGAGATGCACTAGCCCAGGAGGAAAACGAAGACTTGATATTCTGAAAATAGTGGTCTTTAATGCATCTTACTCTGGGTTATTGACAGTGCCAGTTAGTTTAGAAGTTTGCTGATTGGTTATTCTTTAGTTCATGCTATCTGCCACCTGTGTTAATAGTAACAAAGCTCTCAAAGAAGATGATTTTCAGGGACTTGCAGGATTTGAATAGGAATCTGAGATTGCTAGGATGCTATGAAAAGATGTAAGGCCAGTTCTCCTCTTGTTTTTATCATCTTCCCTTCCCGTCTTATTAATGCCTTCTCCCCAATACCCAGGCTATTATATTTCCTATTTACTATTAGAAAAATTTATTTCTTTTTATATTTAAAGTTTCCAATCCAGCATGTTAGTTTATCAGAATTACAACGATAAAAATATGATTATTTAACTAACGTGTATAAGTAGGATCACATTGTGGAGGCACCATAGACTTACTCTTTCAAGGTGTATTTGAAGTTTAATATACAGTGCTTATTAATCTAAACAAATCTCTATTTGAGCAGTAGGACAGGAGATTTTGAGCCTAGAAATTTGTATACTTCTATACTAACCACATTTGCCATTCTCTCATATCTTTTATCTAGGAAGGACAGGGGTCTGTAACTGAATACTCCACTTCTGAAAGGCAGACAATCCGTTGCAATAAATGGAAAATGCTTTCTCCCATATATATAATGTCCCATTGGGGTTTACACAAGTGATAGCTTGTCTGGGTTCTAAACCAAGTGAGAGATACACAAAAGAGTCAGGCAACTGGAAATAAAAAAATATCAATTTTACTACTAATAGCACTATCATAGAACAAGATATAAACGTATAGCTAATATGTGCGGCTTCTATTTCCTGACAGTAGAGTCCTGGCTGATGGCTAAAAAGAAAGGGACCTCAGTCAGAAGTAAATTCTGCCAACAACCTGAGGGAGTTTGGAAGAAGATCCTTCCCCAATTTTGTAATTCTGAGGAAAATATTATTTTACATTAGGAAAGAAATTGTAGCCTTAGGACAGTATCCCGTAAATGATTTTAAATAAAATATTCAATAAAATGGCCACAGATAAAACTGAATAGTATTAGACATTGGAAAGTATCAATAGCAGATTATTTTATTTAAAATGACATGGGATTGTAATTTGATCACATGACAAAAAACTGTGGGTATTTCCACTTCCTGCCATCATCAGAGAACATATAGCAGGAACATAAACTAGAAGAGAGAGGATCTTCCACTTAATTGAGAATAAAGAGGCCATGAGTTGTTCTGGAACTGGGAATTGTGTCTTCTCATGTAGACAAAGTAGAGCCAGTGGCCCGGGCCTCTACATTCCATCTCTCCCTGAGACGTTCAGAAGGGCGATGGAGACATGGCACAGCTCTGTGACAGTGGATAAATGACAGCACCAAAGGTTGCTTTTGAGATATGAAAAAGGACAGTCTTGTCCTTCAGCTCCAGCGCTGGCTGGGGAGAAAAACAGAGATCTCTCCAAAGATTGTTGAGTTTCAGAGGTGACCAAAGGTGGCAGAAATATAGTCTCCAGTATCAGTTAGGGACTCATTTTTTTGTGGTGTCAAGTTTGAGTTCTAGCATCAGTATAAGGATACTATCAATAGGAAGGATCCACTGAATGAATTTCTTAGACCACAGTAAGAACACTGGTTATTTAAAAATTCATCACTGAGAAGTCTCTGGGAGAGAGAGTGATCTTTTTCTGCTAGATAAGATGTGAACTCAATTACTTTAAATATTAAACTCATTAGTTACAAACAGAAGGCATTTGTGGGGTCCAGTAATAAAAGTCTTTTTCATCAATTTATGCTTACTCACTTTGGTGTTGTCTTTTTTCTGACAATGTATTGCTAGTTGTATTTCTGACATTTCTATTTGGCTCTCATCCACATTTTTGCTCTGGAGACAAGAATGAAGATGGTTTCATTTTGTTTTCACTGCACTCTCCTGCACCTTTTGTGGAAGAGATGAGTCCCAAAGAGCTTGGATCATGAAGAGGTTGTCATGGTGGCAATGATTCCTCATGCCTGACACTATGTCCTAGAGGCAGGAGGAACGTGCTCAGCTGGGAGAGTGAGTGAGTTCACAGTGGCATGTTCAAAGCCTCTACCCTTGCCCCTTCCCTGCAGTATCCAGGGAAATCTCGGGATGGCTAGTGGTGATGGTGGTGAAGAGGTGAAAAGTGGCAACTCAGTCCTCTGAGTCCTCAGAAGATAACATCTTGTATAAAAGATGAGATGTGACTGATAATGTTTCTGTTATCCTCAAAAATAATTATTTTTCTCTAAGAATGAAGAAATCAATGTAAGGGAAATGCTATTCCTCATGAACTGCTAAGACCTTTGTGCTCTTCTACATTCAAACCAGTCGGTGATCTCTACAGTTTTATCCATAAATTCTTCCTGGTTTTACAGCACTAGGGATGACCATATACATTTTAAACCAATCTCCTGTGTTTTTAAGCAGATTTATCATGTGACCACAGAGCAAATATGGTAATTCCAAATTCTTGCATGTAGAATTTCCTTTAAAGGATTTTAGGACTGAAAAACTTTCTATCTTTGTACTTTTCTCTGAAAGAGATAATAGAAAAAAAAACAGAAAATATAAATGTAGGAACAATGGCTAGATAAAATCCACAGGAAAACTGACTGTAAATAGTTTATGATATTGAACTATCAAAACAAACTCATCACCAAACCATGCTTAAATTAAATTCCCCTTACATTAAGGTAGATGAAAGTTTTCATCCTTTGTGACTTTCCCCCTTTACCAGTATCTGCCTTTCATATTGAGACAGTCATTAAGCCCAGCAGCTTTTCTGGCATCTCTCCTCCCTTGCTCAGGTCCCCACTACCCTTCAAGGCTAGGCCCTCAGGACCTCATATGTGACCCGTTGTGTTATTTCCTAACAGAGGTTGGAATTTTCAATTGTTTCTGCCTGGAACCCACTTTCAGTTTAGACAGCTGATACACAATCTTCTTTCTTTGTAGCAGGCTCTAGGGTGCCTGGCCATGGTGTCCCACCACGTTTTGCTTTCCTTTGGTAGTTGTCATTATGTAATTCTTAGTCTGTTTGTACTGCTATAACAGGATGCTATACACTGAGTGGCTTATAAACAATGAACATTTATTTCTCACAATTCTAGAGGCAGGGAATTCCAAGATCAAGGCACTGGTACTTGTGGTGTCTGTTGAGGGACAACTGTCCTCTTGCTGTGTCCTCACATGGCAGGAGGGGTGAGGAAGCTCTCCAAAATTCTTTTTATAAGGGTATTAAAAGGCTCTGTCCTCATGATCTAGTCTCCTACCAAAAGCCCCATTTTGGCATGTGATGGTATTCAAGGGCCAGGATTTCAACATAAGAAATTTGGGGGGTGGCGACACAGATATTCATTCATTAGACTGAAAGTTTGTGTCCTCTCAAACCTCCTCCTTCAAACCTTGTT
Source organism: Lepilemur ruficaudatus (assembly GCA_963574885.1). Classification (NCBI taxonomy): domain Eukaryota; kingdom Metazoa; phylum Chordata; class Mammalia; order Primates; family Lepilemuridae; genus Lepilemur; species Lepilemur ruficaudatus. The sequence continues at coordinate 10,987 of CAUYRT010020781.1, forward strand.
CTTCAGCTGCCCTGCTTTTGAAGGCCCTACACCATAAGCCCATCAATCCTTTTTGTTTTGGTTGTATAGTCATAAATATGTTATGAGAAGAAGAAATAAGAAGGATATAGAGAACTAACATAGTTTCTGCCTCCCATCTGAGATGTTGACTAAAATATATATTTGGCTTTGCTCCTTCACTTTTTATAATACTTTAAAAAAGGAATTTTACTAATTCCCACCTAGTTTTCCACATTCCACTGTTGTAAAGGCTAATTTAAAGTGAGCATCACATCCCAGCTTGAGGAGTTAATTTAGGCAGAAGCTTAGGTACCACTTAGGCCTGAAGTGAGCTGTTAGATCTCTGAGAACATCCAAACTAGGTGAGGCTCAGATCCTTTTGTAATTATCCCAAACTGATCCTCTCAGGATTTGCTTACAATGTACGTTGTATTTATATCTTATTTCCCACAATTCTTCCAAATCAGTGGGTTTCAATTAGTGCTCCTTACAGCACTTCTGGGTGTCATGGGACCCCCACAGATACACAGCAGTGAGGAGAAAGTGGCGGGTGCTGCAGCGAGCATAAATGTCATGGTGCTGACCCCGTCACCCTTCAGCCAAAGTAGCTGTGGTTTTTGTTCTTGTTTTTAATATTATTTTTTGCTTTACACATTGAACAAAGGTATTTGGATCCTGCCAGTCCCTCAATCATCCCAAATCCTTCTGTCCTTCCACATCAAAATTTATTGAAAAAAAGTGTCTATCCTACCCTACTGAAATTGCCCGCAAAAGTAACAAACGCCATCCAATTTTTAAAATAAATTTTACTTTTATATTCTATGGCCACTTGACATCAATGACCATTCTTCCCTCAATCAGGACTCTCTTCTCTCACCATTTCCAGGACATAGGTCTATCTCTCTGACAATTTTTGCTTTACCATTTTTCTTGGCTTACTCTCCACAGATGGCATTTGTCTTAGATCATGTTCCTTAGATACAGAGTTTGAGTTATTGGTCAAGTGATATATTGGGAAGTGTTCTCAGGAGAAGAGCGGGTGAGGGAAGCAGGATAGGGCAGGGGACAAGAGAGATGTGCAAGAATATGGCTTCAGCTGGAGGCCAACTTCAGCCTGATCCTGCGGAATGCTCTGAAGCTCCAACTGCATCCTCTTTGAAGCAAGGGAACTGGACGTTTTTACCCATGTTTTTAGCCAACAATCCCAGCAGTAGAGAAATGGATGCTGCAGTAAAGGGGATGTGGACAGGGCCTCATCAGCATCTACTATGGCATCTTAGGTATGTTCTCTCCCCTCTTGGCATGTCTCCCTTAAAGTGATGGACTCTCACATTCTACGTATATGCTTGTATCTGCCACGTGCATATCACCAACATTTCGTCCCAATGGCAGATATTCATTTTTTAATTCATTGCACACTGGATGTCCTTCAAGTCCTCATTTTCAAAGCTAAAATCATAAATCATTATTTTATCTCTCCAAACTGACTTTGCTGTATTTGTTAACGGTATCATTATTCTCCTTGTTAATAGGGCTCAAAAAATTTTAAACTGTCATGCTTTCTTCCTCCACCATGCCTTACTTTTGTTTATTCCCCACTTTTAGTTCATTGCAAACCACCAATGAGTATACTACCCTGATGCTTTTTGTCTTTGTTCATGACATTTTCTTCATCTTTAATTCTTTTCTACCCATTTTCACATGGAAGAATTGATGAAGAAATGAAAAACTGAATGATGTGAAGCTTTCTTAGCTCTATTGCTTTCAGCTGTACGTCCCTTCCTTAATCTTTCAATATGCCTTTGTCATATTGACTTCTTCTGGAAGTGAAACTTTTTCAACCTCTTGCCTCAGGCTAGCAGAAAATCAGACAAAGTAATCTCTGTAAATATATTTAATAGAGACGGACAAAAGCATATTGACATTTTGAAGACATTACTTATGACTTTTTTCCTAACCGTTAGGTTCTAGACATAATCTATTACCTTAAAGTAAGAAAATATAACCCATCAAATATTAGGAAAGGGAATACTGGGATTAAACTCTGTGCCATGTCTGAAGTCATCTCAAGTTCTCACAAGCTACCCCTCGTATATGTTGTATTCTTACCATGCAAGATGATCACATTCTGTCTGTATGCAAATTCCAGAGATCTGTAAACATGGAACTAATAATGATTGCAATCTCTTAATATGAAGGCAGCTCTGTATTTTTGGATGAATCTAACATTGTGTATTTACTTATAGCTGAGGAGTACTTCTGTATATTTGATGCTAGTGATATTCTGTCAGATTTCCTCTTCTTAAAGCCCCTGCCCACGGATCAGCTCTGTCCTGTAGAGGAAAGAGGTTTAGTCAACTAGGTGGAATCATTACACATTTCACAGCTGAACGAGAGACTTTAGCTTTAGAAATGAATGTTTGATTAGTTCCCAAATTGACAAAGCACAACTTAAGAGGGCAGTGACAGTGAACAAATTTAGTAATTATTCTCCTTCTATACTTAAAACAAACAGCGTATTTTTTCTGCTGTGTTTTTGCATCAGCCACATAGTGACAATAAATCAATAAAACTCTTTGCATTTAACAAGCCATTTTTAGAATTGTATTAATCTTTTCTTTTATTAAGGGATATTAACAAAGTAAAAATGTTCATATGAAAGTCAGTTTTCTTGATCAAAATAAAAAGAACATGCTTTGGGGAATTTTACTTGTAATCTTAGCTGAATAGTTGACTCAAACCAGACTTCCCTCTCAGAAAAACTAAAGAAACTAGTCTAAGTTGTAAACAAAAATACATCTTTTTGTAAGCATTAAAGAGCTTATAAGATAATGAGGAATAGTCAGACCTAAATGAGAGAACTCAGATAAGCCACTCAAAATTGCTTTTGTTTTTCGGATAAGTTCCCAACCTGAGAGAGCCTCTATAAACTCAGTTGTACTTTGGTGGTCTCATGGACCTGGGAGGACAGAAATCAAAGCCCAGATTCTGCTAAGGTTGGAGACTCTGGTCCCCAATTAAAACTAGGTCTGTGAAGTTTAGACCTATGTCTTCAATGAAGTGTAAACCAGAAGTAAATCAGATATTACAGAAATTTGCAGCCAGAATTTCATTATTTAGGATCAACAAAATCCCAAGTCTCTCTATTCACTTATAGAAGCTATTATAGATAATTTCTGAAAGCAGTTTTCACTATCTCAGATATCAAAATAACCTACCAAATTATTAAATAAAGCTTCTATCACACAGTTAAAGATAACAAAGTAAGTATAAAATATCAGAAACAACATACAACATAAATAAATCCATAAAGATGTGAGATGTTGAAGCTGTCAGAGACAGACAATAAAACAAATATGCTTATTTTTTAATAAAATAAGGGATAATATTGAATAATTTGGCAGGAAACTAAGAACTACAAAAAATGATGGTGCAAATTTAAAAAGAAAACACATAAAATTTATTCAAATAAAACTATGATAAAATAATTGAAGAACTCACTTTATGGGTTTAAGAGCAAATTAGACATAGTTGAAGAGATATTAATGAACTGAAAATATGTCAGAAGAAATCATTCAGAAAGAAGTATAGAACAATACAAAGATGAAAAGTATAGAAGAGGAATAAGCAGCTTAAAGGATTCAGAGAAAAAATCCAACATCCATTTGATTTGAGTCCCAGAAAGGAAGAAAGGAGAGAATGGAATAAAGGCAATATTTGCTGAAAAAATAGCTAAAAACACCCATTCTCAGATTTTCAAATGAAAGACATCTATCCTCAGATTCTTAAATACGAATCTCAAGTGGGAAAAATAAAAATGAAATCTTCTTTTAGACACATCATATCATAATGATAAAATCAAAGAGACACATTTTAAAGCAGCTAGAGGTCATTACCTTAAAAAACAACAAAACACAATGGTTACCATGAGAGCTTCCTTCTTGAGTGCAACAGTGGAATCCAGAAGACTGAAGAATGTTATTTATAAAGTACCAGAAAAAAAAAAAGCTTCAAAACTAGAATTTTATACCCAATGACTACACTCTTCAAAAATCAAATAAGGAAATTTTCAAATGAGCAACAACACAACAAAAGAAATGTTCACTGGCAGGTCTCATGAAGGCAAATTCTAAATGGTGTACTTTAAGCAGAAGGAACATAATCACAGATACGAGGTCAGAGATGGGGGGAAGAAGGTGCTAAATATGAAGTTAACCCTAATGAATATTGACCACGTACAACAATAATAATAATTACCCTTTATAGTGTTTAATATATTTCCAGTTTAATGTTATTAAAATACCAGCAGCAGCTTATAAATTAGGAATTGGATAAATGAATTTAAGAAGTCCTTATGTTGTCCTGAGTAAAAGTAAAGGTATTGAAATGTATGTACTAAATTTTGGTAAGTTAGGAGAGTGTGTTAACATTTAGAGCATAGGCAATGCTACAGATCCTACCATTGCCCTGAAACATACTCCATTGGCTCACTTAAATGTTCCTATTGGTGCAGTAGACTGTCCAGCAAGCATGCTGACAACTTTGTATTGCAAGTGCTTACATCTCTCTTCCTCTCTGCACGAAGGAATTCTGTGGCTCTCTGGAACTTATTTTACTCAAACAGACACAATGTATTTTGTGCAGAAAAGCTAACTACCCTAGTGGTGTCCCTTAACCAACAGAGATAGAATTTGGTGGAAAATGCCCTAGCCACTCAATCCTCCAGTGGGATGTTTCTGTAGCATGTTCCACAGGTTCTCAGAGGGTTCACAAGAGGATTGCCCCTCAGTGTCCACAGCAGTCCCTCACTCAGTAATGCACCCATTATTGGCTTCTGTCCCTTCTGTGTCTCATACCTCATTATCCTCCAGTTCTTCCAGAGGTTTCTTCCACATAAATTTCTAGCACTTAAGTCCTTATCTTAGGATCTGATTTTAGGGAAGTACTAACTAAGACAATTGCACCAGAGTTGGTCCTAGAAAGAAGACCTTTGGTATGTGATTATAGTGTTGGATCCCTGCCCATCAGATGACAAAGACATGATTGCTGATATAAGTAGATTGTGGGAAACCTTTTGTGTATTGTGCTATCAAAATTCCACTGTGGTGGATTGGGATAAGGCATAGATAGAAGGGGGAAGGTACTGGCCTTTGCAATAGCTCTAGCACCTGCACAATAAAGGGAACATGGCAATCATAGGCAACGTAGAGTTAACTGGCTATTATAACTGACCTGGAGGCCTTCACAAAAGGTGCAGGCTCAGGCCCACTATGAAGTACAGAAGGCTTCTATGGAAGCATTTAAAGAAGCAATCTTCTCTTTTTTATATAGATCAACTTCACATTGCACTTAAGCATCAGAGGCAAGATGGATGTAATTATTCTAATGAACCACAAGGCTAGGTTTTTATTTGATCCTGACTTAGATCCAGAGGACTGAATATATTCAATACTAAAAATCAGGCCCCCAAACTGTCATAAGAATGGAAGAGCTACAAAAGAGGCTGAATGCACTGCCTTAGCAGGGATTGTTAGCTAGAGTCAGGACCCTAATGGAGAAGAAGGGGGACTTACAAGCTGACAGGGAAGGAGTGAGGGGGTATGTTCAAAAACCTCAAAACTCAGGTGTCCCAGAATCCTTCAGACCAGCAGAAGCAGTCTTCTCTTCTTTGCCAGAAGAGAGCAGCCTCACATTGCATTTACTTATCAGAGGCACGATGGATATAATTACTCTAATGAGCAATAAGGCTAGAATGACTTTGATCCACCGAGAGCAATGGCTAATGGATCATGGAGTTCTAGAGGCTAGCTGGATGGGAAGCCAACAAAACCGCTTCTTAACTAATCAAAATGATCCTGAGCAGGTGAGCAAAGGACTAATGTTAGCTACAGCCTATTCAAATAGCAACCTATTCTTCCTATAAAAAGTCTACCTTGCTACTCTCACTCTTACCTAATTCTATTATCTCCTTTTGCATGTATCATTTTTAACACTATAATTTCACCAATTTATTATGTTTCCTTTTTATTACCATTTCCCCCTCCCAGAATGTACATTTCATGAGGACATTTTTTGGGGGGATCTGTTTTGTGTATGGATGTATGCCAAGCACCTAGAATAGTGGCTGTCATATACTATGTGCTCAAGGAACTTTGGTTAAAGAACAAATAATTTTCCTCACTGCCATAGAAATATTTTTTCTGAGTAGTCCCATGGTGCAGTACAAATGGTTGATATCAACCGATGCGCTAAGAAAAAACTCAATGAATCTTGCGGCACTGTCAAGATGTTGTCCATTCCTTTGTATGAATATTCTCTGCAGGCATTACTGGCAGGCTGGGGGTACAAAGAATAGTTAAAACTTTTTTCCTTAGGCTGTTTATTTACGCTTGTCTTGTGGACCCTTCACTTGGGTTTTGTTCTCCTGAAGCAACTTTTTTCCCTTTAGTATCATCTTCTTGGATGTGATTCATTCTACTGTTTTATGTGTGATTACAATATCCAGGAATGACTTAAGGAAAAACATGGCATGTATTTAATAAATATTAATTATTATCTTTTAAAATGAGCATTTCTCAATGGACTTAGAGTTTGGAAGGAGTTAATACACTATCCAACATGACTGAAATACTCTGAGAGAGGTGCATGTGTACTCCAAAGACCTGAGTAATGATGCCATTAACCTTTCCTAGCCTAGCTCTATAAGGCACTTCACCATCGGTTCAAGTGACTCTTTTTCCTTTCATTGCGACTAGCTGGAATTTTTATTAAGTGTCATTAATCAAAGGTGAAAAATTCTCCGAGCAGGAAAATTGTCAGTAAAACTGGCTGCTGTCTGTGGAAAAAAATAAATATAAGGGTTTGATAATTATATATTAACTCAAACAGTAATAGTCTTTTCAAATCATCACAGGTTGTAGGTCCTCTTTGATTTTAGGGGTCTAATTTTGGGGAAGACCTATTAATCTTTTTTTCATTTCTTTGCCTTTCTTATTCAGTAATTGAACTGTTCAGGTGTTATTGATTAATGTAGCTTTCTTAAATGACAGCTTGGTATGGCAGCCAAAGCTATTCTCTATGCTGTTCTTACTTCGGAAATGACTCATGAGATATTCTGGAATGTGAAGAAAGAATAAGGATTTCAAGTTTTCTTATAAAAACAGATAGACTTAAGCACTGCTAAAGGGAGGAAACACCAGATTTTCTTTGGATCACTGGTATTGAGGCTAACTGAAGTGAACTTTAATTTGTATCAAAAGTAAGAGCTAGCGTATTATAAATAGATCAGATCTGGGGAGAAAATGGACCTTAGAAGAGTTTTATTAATATGCTCTCATGAGCTTTTAGCTGAAGTGACTGAAGAAATTCTACTCCAGATGTCGCATATTGAGGGTTATGCTGGCTGCAACAAGTAGATGAATAAAAGTCTTCATCTTTTTAATAGGCTCACATGACAGAGGAAAAAAAACACAATCTTGAGAACTAGGAGAACAAAAACAAAGACAAAAAAAACAAGATCAATAAAAAGTGGATATTTAGAAAGGTAGACCCTATAGGATTATCTCATAGCCCAAAACTGCCAATATCATTTATTTTGTGGAATAAACATCTGCGCCTTGCAGTATAATTGGGGGATACAAGTACAATGTGAGTTCTGTTTAGTTTGCAACTCTGCTTGTTTCTTCCCCCACACTGTTTGTGTTAATTGCCCCATTGTGGTTGGGCTGCATAGTCTCTAATCCTCACGGTGTACAAGTGAATTTGTGCTGTGCTTCCCTCAAACACACCTGCAAGAAATTTTAATCGCATTAAAAACTGAAGATGTTTCTCTAGCTCTCTGTTGCATAACAGTCATGACTACCTGAGGTATCATCACAAAAGATAATTTAATAATAGCTATGGTGATGAAGGCACCTGAAATTCCATCTGGCAGTATACATCTTCGTATGATGTATATGGACACACACACACACACACACATAGAGTGTGAGAGAGATTTATAAACTTGGCTGATGCAATTTCTACTGTGGGGTGTGTGTGTGTGTATACACACACAATACACTGCATGCTCTTGCTTGAACAACGAAAAGAAGATTTCAGCAATAGTTAAAACGGTGAATTCATGCTGAATTACAAGTTGGTGAATGCTTTGACACATTATGACCTGTTTTGTACCACCCCCTGAATTTTTCTCTTAATGTTTAAATTTAGGTTAGAATAAAATTGTATAAATATAGAATGGGAAAAATAATCTGCTCCACTAGCTTAGTCTTGTTGGAGCTGTGGCTTCAAAACAGCAAAAATAAATGCTACTTTTACTAAAATGTGCAGCAGAGTTTAAAGTATTTCTAAGCTTTCAAAATTATTTATTTACTATACCTGAGAAAATGGATGATCATTTCTTAGAGAAAGGAATAAACTTTAAACAGGATTAAAGCATTTTTCATGGACAGATGGGCGGTAACTGTTAAATGAATAAATAAATGATTATATCAGTGGATAAATGATACAACTAAATGAAGGTGTGCATTCACTAAGACTAAAATTTATATTTTATCTATTAATCTATATATTTTTCAATTCAATCTATGCTGAATCTATGCATTTTTAAGAGCGCAATATTTCAGAAAAATGAGCATCTTTTAAAAATACATGCTATTAGTTTTTGGTCATCACTACATGGCTGCGTATTGTATTTGTCATTGACCAAATATTTTGAAATTTGTACATATGAAAGTTAAAACAATATGTATGCTATGGCTGTGAACTGTCAGCTTTCTATCTTCTCTCTGATCAAGTTACTCTTTTCCTACTTCCAAATACAAAATAGAGAACACCTTGGATAATCATATCATTTAAAATTATTTAAGAATTTTTGACTGGATCTCATTATAGCTGATAGGATTTCTGTAGTGTGTGCAGGAAAGGGTGGGAAGCAGCAGAGGTTAAGTCCTGCCAAGAGGAGTGTGTCTGCTAGAGAATGATCTTGTTTGTGCTTAGTTTCCTGCATTGGATGCTTTGAATTTACTGCTAGCTGATTAGTTCTCTTTCATGTTTGACACGTGTTAAAACTATTTTAACTCTTACTAGTGTAACATATTGCTTAATATATTATATTAACTTTATCAAAGGCAAAAAGAAAAAAAAAGAAAAACCCAGCTATTTTCAACTTAGATGATTTTGATGCATCTCAGCTGAGTGCTTCTTCAGTCTGTGTTCTTCCTTCAGAACCTATGTGTAACGTTTTGAAAATCGGGCCTGAAATTTTGATCAAGTTCAGCTAGGCATCAAAAAACACATATTATCAGTCTGATTTCTGAAAGAAATGATTCTAGTGAGGCTTTAAACCTTAAAAGTTTTCTTAACTTAAGATATTAAAATTTTCCAAGGAGGATGAGTTTTAAAATGCCAAATAATACCTCAGAAAACAATGTATCTCAACCGAATTTTGTAAAACTTCAAAAACTGTTGGTTTGTAATCTGTTTGGAGTTTTAAATATATTAAACTCTTTTTGCTTTTTTAACCTGAGATTTTACCCATTTTATTGAAAGTAGCTTTTTATCAAAGAAAGAATTAAGGTTATGAAATACAACAATATATGACATATCTTTCTCACATGTAATCATTTTTTGGTAAACAAAATAATCTCCAAAATTGAATAGGTTCAATTTTATTAATATAAAGTAATAAAATCATACATTCTTTGCAAACTGAAAGTCATTATGTGTCAAATAAGAATGTATTCCCCTGTGAGAAACAGAAAATATCACTGACAATGGCCTAAGAAGTATGATATTTAATTATTGCAAACAAGAGGCAGTATGGCAGGAGGAAGGACAGACCTCATGCAGCATTTCCACCATGCCAAACGGGCTTCTGCTTCTCCTGTCCTTTCACTCCACCATGCTTGTCACTCCACTGCAAAATGACTGACTGTTGAAACTCCAACTGCAGTTAGATGGGAGAAGAGGTAGAGCTAGTAGGGTCAGTTTTTCAGCAGCACAAAGCTTTCTCAGACACCCCAGGGGACTTCTAATCACATCCCACTGTCCAGATCTGTGTCACCTGGCCACCTCTAGCTATAAGGGAAGTTGAAATTCTAAACATTTAGCTTTTACAAGATAATGGAAAAGCAAGCATTTAGCATTGCAGGCCTCTATAGTAGAAGATAGCAAGATAGTAGAGTGTGGAGAATTGTGTCACCAGTGTCTGCCATGATTTTGAAGCTTTATTTTGGTGTCCAATTGAATTCTAGCAATTTGAATACAAAACAAATTATGGGACAACAAAGGAACAAAAAGACATCTTTTGAAAATTTATTGCAGAGGATCTTACTGAGGGATAAATGCCATTATCTAGTACGACTGATGTATATTATAATGTCAAACAAAAAATGTCACTAGCTGTTTTAGAACAAAGACCGTCAGCTGTATTATGTCTACCTTAAAAAATTAGGATGGAAAAATGTGATTTTCTCCTTAAACAGCCATTTAATACAATCTCTTTTAAGTAAATCATGGCAGCAGATTAGTGTGGTGATTAGATAAAGATTATTTTGGTAAGGATTTAGTTAAATGAGCACTAGTATCACTACTCAAATGAGTATTCATAACCACTACTTGTTTTATTCTAGAGCAGCAACAAAATGGCAGAGAGGACAGCTGCCACATCATATACATACACACACTCCTTCCTACACAGCTATGCTTTGTACATCAGATGCAGCATAAATACCATGGCATGTGGCAGTTGCTATGGCAACAAGTTTTTTTTTTTAATGACGAGCAGATGGAATAGGCATATAAAACTTGCATAAGTTTTTAGTAATCTGTGAGTTACTGTAGACTAGTTACTGAAGAAAACTTTAAAATTTTAGCTTTTCTAATTCTTCCATACAACATGCTCAGCTACCTTTCTCCTTGCCTAGCTCAGTCCATTTTGTTCTCCAAATGGCAGTGGGAAATTATTAGCTGTTTTTTTCTCCACAGAAATTGTGTATAATTGCAGATTGTGTAATTGTGTATTCCTCTCTCTGTTTTTCCAACTACATTTCTATTATGGAGCTTTTAACTCCATCTTTCATTGAATGCATATGTACTTCCAAAGGTCCCATATTAAGTTCATTTTGTTTCAATTCAATTTATACAATATACATGATGATTTTGAGGATAGATCCAAGTATGAAATGGTTGCAATAGTCTACATGGCTTATTACATAGTATAAAATGTTACATAATGTATCAATGCTATAGGGCATATAATTAGTGTTTTGGATTACTTTTTGTTCTAATTGTTTAATCATACAATCTAGTTGGGCCTTGTTCTAAAGTGTTCTAATAATCTCTACTTCCTGGGTGCTCTATGGAAATGGGCAGGGAAAAATAAATATTAAGGAATAATTCCTCATTGTATTACCATAACTGATGGTTTTTCTATATTAAATAACTTTGCATGTTTATCTGTAAAACCATACAGTTGAGAGTTGAGGAGATTTCAACGTAATTCAACTACTACTTAGTGTGCACCCAGAGTAAGGCAACAGCATAGGACAATAACATGTTTACGTTTAAGGCACAGGAGCTGCCTTCAGGGACAAGCAAATCAAGGGGAAATAAGACACATAAACAAACGTCTCTAATATGAAATAGACCTTAGGAGGGAGCTGTTTAGGATCCAAGTGGGAAGAGATGATATTTGGTAATGGCTCTCTGATGTCTCTTTGTCATTTGGCACTATTGGTTTTATGTAAATCTTTCTTAGATCTTCTCTCCACTCATCTGTGATCTTGCACTTTCCTGCTTCCTTAATCTTCTTTGATGGCAAATTTTCTATCATACAGACTGGAAATATTATGGAAAAATTGATTCCCATGAATGGAAAATAAAATTATATTAAATCCACTTTTATTTATTCCTTGGGCTCTCTCTTGAGAATTTCCTCAAAGGTGAGTCAGGCTTATAGATAGTCTGTGTATTTTCCATTTTGTGTGAGGACAAAACTGAATAGAGAGATTCATGATCAGCAGTTCTTTTATAGTATCGGCATGTAAATATATCCCTTTGGATCGCACCTCTGGCTGCCATTTTAGATGCTATGATGACTCGTGCATCTGCTTCAACCAGTAACAAGCTTCGTGGTACGATATTGCAGTATTTTCTGGCCAACCTCTGATGTGTGTTTAATGACTGATGCACCTCTGCCCTTATCGCCCAGGTGCTCTCAGACATGCCTTACGGTAGAAGCTGATCAGAATTCCAGAAACGACAGATCTTTATCTTTGCAGAGTATTCATTGCAGGTTCTATTGTTACTACTTCTATAGACTGATTATAAAAACTGGGGCCACAAATTTTATTCATTAATTTGTTAGTTTATCCTTTCAGCAACTATTTATTAAAATGAACTATATATAAAGCCTATATAAGGCACTAGAAACACAGAGGTCAATGTGACAGACCTCTGATGCTTATATTCTAGAAGGAGCATCAGACAATAAACATGAACATACTTTTTTTTTAAAGTGACGATTACAAATTTTATCTGCTGTAAGGCTATAACATCGGTTGGGGTGCCAGAATATAACAGGAAGATAATTGAGACAGGAAGATCAAAGTCAACTTCTCCAGAAAAGAACATTTGAGAGGAGAATATATAAGGGTCTTAAACTAAACTGGAAATTAAAAAGATAACAATTTCCATTTTAGGCATAAATTATCTTTTTTTGTGTGTTTTGCAATATTTTCTAAATAGTCTGCAAAATCCAAGATTAAAAAAATATCTTTTTGGGGGGTGTGTCATCAAAATAACACTCGTTATGTTATCAAATTTGAAACTAATTACTCCATGCATTGAAATAAGCTGGGTAAAATAGTATTTTAAAATTATTATTTAATTTTATAATTACATATACTATAGTAAACCCTAAATAATTATATGACAGAGTGAGGGAAAGAAAACCATGTCATTCCTCAGGATTAATATTCTGAATCCAAAATGCATTTGTTATTTTTTAGTGATAAATTAAGAACATTTAATTTAATTATTCAAAAAGTCCATTAGCTACAGCTAAGTATAACCATAGCATTTTAGCACATCAGAGAAAAAAACATACCATCTCAAGCCCTAAGAAAATGACATAGAGGTATTACCTATGCTGGAGTTAAAACTTGAGAAAGTTATTCTTCTTTATCAAGAACCAATATACAATAATTACTTTAATCATACTGCATTCCTTAATAAGTTAACCCTTCACTCCATGGGAAGCTAACGAAAATTAAGCATGCTTTGACTTCCAGAGAGTTACATGTATTTTCATATTTCTAATTCATTACAAAAATAATTGTGGACTCTAATTTTGTTTGAGCTGCTTATAATTGCAAAATAGCTGTTAAACAATTGTTACAAAGGCTTGGTTTTGTAAGACATTAATGACTATTCAACCTCTGGTAAGACACTTTAATATAGAAGGACGTGAGAGATTTGTAATTAAAACAATCTTCTCAATGAACTGTTTGCTCAGAAAACAAACAGCTTGCCTTTACCTTGGCACTAGTAATTGACAATTAATTGACAGCATTGTTGACAGTGCATTTGGCTATGCTTTGACACTTGTTAGAAATAGAATTTATATCCATAATATTATCACAGGACTTGTGATATTATTAACCATAATGCACTAACAAAATACAATATATGATTGAACACTATTCTTGTCAGTGTCATTAGAAAGTGTTAATAAGAGCAATAAAGAAGCTTGTACTGTTGCTAGTCGAGATTATTCTCTCTTTATATTTCCATAAATGGTGTTAAATGAACAGATGTGGAAAAATAGAGTCCATATATAAAAAAGAGATTTAATGGTTAAATCCTAGAATAGCTCTGGGAATTCTTTTTTCCAAGGCAATTTGTATCAGATGAAAGTAGACTAATCATCACAAATAAAAGTGGTCTAACGTGCTTATTATTTTATATGCAAATATGGTGGATTCTCTTCCTAGGCAGAGCAGAAGTTTTGAGATTTCTAATGCTTAGGTACTTAAATGTTGTCAGTTTCCTAGTCTGGAAAACTGGTCATCACTGGAACTGGTCCTATGAGAATTAAAAACTAGGTTGACTGGAATTTTGTGGTCCTTATCAATACCTTTTCTGTACTCTCCTTTCCTGTCAGGCCTGTCCCATACACCTGTTCCTCTGCAGGGAAACAAGGTCTGTATTTGAAGAGAGGACACTAGAATAAGACCTAATATCATCACTCAATGTCAGAGCCACTGGCAAGTTAGAAGCTCTGTGAACCCCAGTTCTCTTATCTGTAAAATAGGTAAACTAATAGCATACTTGCCCTGGCTACCTCACAGGATTCTCCTGAAAACACTAGAAATTGTCTGCGAAGATGCTGTATATACATTATGTGTTGAAGTTTCCAAAACTGGTTTTTAATTCACATTACTGTAAACAACATACTTAATCATTTGTATTTCTATTTTAATTTTGATAGGCTTAAAACAAAGTTATTATGGTATTATTATTGGTAATGTAAACAAAAAGGAATACAGTAAAAAAGAAAATCAATGATATGGAACCTGACAGATTGGTTTTCATTCCTGAGCTTGTTTTTAAACAACCTGTGTGTCTTCAGGGAAATTACTAAACCCCATAATCCTCAGCTTTCTAATCTACAAAATGGGATTTTAAAAAAATCTACATTGTAGAGATATGTGAGAAGACAAAATAAAATAGTGTGTGTAAGATTATTGTATATTGTAGATATTCAGTAAATGCTAATGATTAAAAATTAGAACATCTAAGAAATTACAGGAGTTTGGTATATTATCTTTCTTCTAAAATTATACCTAGAAGATATTATCCACTGTAGCCCTTGCTGTACCAATGATGAAAACAAAGAAATAATCATCTCACTTTGTTTTCTTGCATAAAAGACTTGTCTTTCTTAGTACATGCTAGTATTTCATGGTTTACATTATTTCCCCAATTCATCATTTAACAATAAAAACAAATATATTATCCATTATGTATCTATCTGACATAGGCTTAGCTACTGTATTTTTTTTTCCATTGCTGCCAAAACAAATTGCCACAAATTTAGCAACACCACAAATGTATTATCTCACAGTTCTGAAGGTCAAAAATCTGGGCATGGTGTAGCTGGGTTCTCTGCTCACCAGGCTGAAATCAAGGTACTGGTAAGAGGTGCAATTGTGTCTGAGACTTACAGTCCTCATCCCAGCTCACTCGTTGTTGGCAGAATGTGGTTTCTTGCTGTGGAACTCAGGTCATCCTTTTCTTCTGGCTGTCGGTTGGGGGCAGTCTCAGCTTCTAGAGGCCCTCTGCTAGCTCCTGCCAAGTGGCCCTTTGCACAATTTGGCAGTTTGCTTCTTTAATGACAGCAGGAAAATTTCTTTCTTTAGCCGGCTAAGATGTAGTCTTATATAATCTACAAAATTAACCGAAGTGATAGTTCTATCATCTTAAACTAACCCAAGGAGTAACTATTCAATTATAGTCATAGGTCAAGTGGAAAGGATTATACTGGGCAAGACACCAGAGGTGAGAATCTTGGTGGCCATTTAGAATTCTGCTCCCTAAAACACAGTCAAATATTGTGACCTTCCAGTATTTTGTCTTAAATTGCCACAATGCTGCTCATCATTGTGCTGTTTTCCAGAGGACTTCCCTCCCTCCCACAAAACCCCTCCCCCCAATCCAGGGTCACTGCATGTAATACAGAGGATAATGGTAGGTGATGTCATTGTTATTAACAGCAGGTATGAGAGGCATTTGTTTGGCATTTTAGATTTTCATATTTGTGTGTCTGTGTATATATCAGTACTTCTGTGGTTAAAAAGAAGCAAAGAGTCTTGAAGAAGAGATGTTTTCTTCTAGTTGGAAAAAGGTGTGTGGCAGCTGTAAGTCCTGTCTAGTGCTGATCTATATTCATGCTTCTTTCTTCCACTTTCCAGGCTCAGGCAAGGTAGGTGTGGCCATGTGACTGTGTTCCGGCCAAGAGAATATGTGTGAAATCAAGGTGTACCATGTTAGCCCTGGGCCACAGAAACAAGCCATGTGTGGTCCTCTCTCTCCCCCTCTCTCTCTCCCTTCCCATATTCACTGACTGGAAAGGACTCTGGGAACCTAGAGGAGGACAGAGCCACAGAGGTAAGGGGCAAAAGTGTCTGAATGACTGTGGATTATCTGCCTCCCTCCCCGACTGCCATGCCTTGGGATTGGACTATGACAAGGATGAGAAATAAACTGATATTATCTTAAGTCACTGTGCTTTCTAGGTATATCTGTCACAGCAACAAGCATTTATTTATCTTAGCACAGAAATTGGTATTTTGGTGTGCTGCCATAAAGAAAAAGTTTGCATTATGTGGGACTGGCTTACCAATAGGTCAGCAAGTTGTGAGAAAACAGATATGAAGGGCTATAAGGTAGGCAAGTCCTCTTCCGCTGTGGCAAAAAGTTTGGTTAAACTCTTACGTGAGATCACCTAGAAGGCTGACCACATGACTCCTAAAGCCATAACTCAAAGAAAGTGTTTGGAAAGACTCAGAGTGATAGTATGTATATCATATTATTGGCCGCCTACTAGTAAGTTGTTATAAGAAAGAGATAACCTCAAACAATAATCGCCTAGTTTGCTAGAAGCAATGAAAAGAAATAGAAAGAATTTGGAACTTTAGGGTCTTGAATGGTTAGAAAAGCTAACTGCTTCTAGACTCCAAACAATGGAAAATATGATTGAAAAAGGCTTTGGGAGACAATGACTCATTAAAGCTCAGCCATGTAGCAAAGCTCAGACCAAACCTGATGGCATCAAGATAGTCATCATTAAGTTGAGGTGAGGGGTAGGGTCATTGGTGAAGAAGCAAAAAAAGATTAATGATTATTAGGAAAGAATTTTAGATGTGGCTTCTGGCCCTGATAACTGCACCAGCAGAAAGTGCTGTCCCATATTTATGGTAAACCTATGTAGATCCAAGAAGCACATAGTTCCCCAAACCCACTTTAGATGTTATCAGATAATAGACTAGGAAAGACAGGACTAGGATGGACAGAGAATAGTGGACAAGGGGGTTCTTCCTGGAGAACAGAATTAGAAGCCAATCAAGCAACTTCTCCATCCTTAGGGTAAGTCCCACACAGTGGGACTTCAGAATTTGTATGGATAGTGATTGCTGAGTTTCACATTCTACCTTTTTATCAGCAGAAGTTTCTACTGTACTTATCCCATTTAAGGTCCACCATTATTATTTCTACTGTACTTATCCCATTTAAGGTCCACCATTATGGTAGACCTTATTGGGATCTTATTGAGTGTGGCAAGAGGCAAATAACTTTTCTTTTTAGTTGATAGGTCATCAGGCAATGGGGAAGCATGTCAGTACCTGAATCAAAGAGTGTGCATCACCCAGGGATGCTGACATTTGAGCCACATGCAGTGTCTGCTAGAGACTTGGGTTGTCTGAACAAAGCAATATTTGGAGCAAGCTGTGGCAGAAACTGCACTTGCTCATGAATGTCCATGTTCTCCTCTACCTCTTGGGCTCATATTAAAGTACATTTTCTAGCCTCTGCTGTAGTTAGTTGTACCCATGTGACAGAGGTCTGGCCAATGGAAAGTGAGCAGGAGTAAGGTGTTCATTTGTAGCCCTAGAGCATAAACACCTACCTCGTGTGACTCCTTCCTTTATTCCCCATATGCTAGCTGAGTTAAGGGGATTCTGGGAGCTTACAAGAGAGGGGAACCATAGAGACACAAAGGGAAGAGGCCTGGGTCCCTGAATAATTACATGGAGCAGAATTTCATGCATCCTCCTTTCAAGCCACCCTTCCCCAACCTGCTACTTCACTGGACCCCTGATATGAGTGAGAAATAAACCTTCATTATGTTAAATCACTGAGATTTTAGAGTTTATTAAAGCAATTTTTTTAAAAAAATATGTTTTACTTTAAAAACAAAGGTTCCCTACAGGCTAAGAGGCTAAGAAGACTATCTCTCTACACACCTCCGCTTCTTTATCTCTCTCTCTCCCTCTTTTTTCCTTCCTCTTTCCTTCTTTCTCTCTTGCACACACACATACACACACACCACAAGAAGTAGAGACAGAGAAGACCTCTAAAGGAAATAAAACCAGGAAAGAAGGAAGTAGTAAGTACAGAGGATGCATTATTTAACTATTAATATAATGACCCTGCTAGAATACAAATATCCAAGTATGAACAATAGAAATTACTGATCTTTGGTGATAAAACTTTGTAATCATGGAAAATGATACAGAGATACCACAAAGATATACAAGTAGAACTACCATTTGATCCAGCAATCTCATTACTGGGCATCTACCCACAGAAAAAATAAAAGAATATTCTATAAAAAAGACATCTGCACTAGAATGTTTATAGCAGCACAATTCACAATTGCAAAGATGTGAAAACAACACAAGTGCCCATCAATACATGAGTGGATTAATAAAATGTGGTATATGTATACCATGGAGAACTATTCAGCTATAAGAAATAATTGTGATATAGCACCTCTGTATTTTCCTGGATAGAGCTGGAACCCATTCTACTAAGTGAAGTATCCCAAGAATGGAAAAATATATGCACCACATGTACTCATCACCGAATTGATATTAACTGATCAACACTTATATGCACATATGGTAGCAACATTCATCAGGTATTGGGCAGGTGGGAGGGGATGGGAGGATGGGTAAATTCACACCTAATGGGTGTGGTGTACATTGTCTGGGGGATGGACACACTTGAAGCTCTGACTCAGGAGGGGCAAAGGCAATATGTGTAACCTAAACATTTGTACCCCTGTAATATGCGGAAATAAAAAAAAAAAAGAATATAATTTGTGAAAACTAAAAAAAAAATACTTTGTAATTTACTTTCTGCTATATTATTAAGTGAGTAAAACTTATTTTTAGGATGCCATTAACTCGTGCAAAAGCCAAGCAAGAAGCACATGAATGAGATGTTCTATGGGGGCTGCTCCACCAAGCCCATGTTTAATGCTGAAGGTTGACATACATCCAAATGAGTGGCCCATGAAGACAGATGCATTTGCAGAGTTGTCATCATGTGCAGGCAATACGCCTCAATCTTGATCTAATGGTCACATATTGGACTGACTGTACACTTAGGCAAAATGAGTGGACAATTTTTTCTTCTACCAGTCACTCATTCTTACCATTCCTCTGTCATGAAATCTCAGAAGGCTTTATTAAAACACATACAATATCCTTGAAAAAAGGCCTTATATTTATGTAATTGTGCTGATTCCCTATTTTATCAGATTAGCTACCCTACTTGTTGGATCCCTGAGTGAGAACAGAGCATGAATGTATTCCATTGGCAAAGGTAGGTAGAAATAGCGAGATAATGTGGTGTTTGCCATGCAGGTAGGCATTGTAGTTAGCAGTCCCGGTGTTAGGAGAAACCAGGGTGAACTGCTAGCAACATTACCAATTAGAAATGGCATGCATTTTCATGGCCTTGAATTTTGGCTAGAAGAGCCTTGTCCAACAACAACAACAACAAAAAAATGAAATTTAATAATGTTGATAATAATAGCAATTGTAATATTAATATAAGTAAAACTAATAATAAACAATGAGATTAATAAAATATTTTGTACCATTTTATTCTCATTCATTTTTAGAATTTCCTTTCATGTGGCAATGTCATCAGATAGGACAGGACAGGCAACATAGATGTACAACCAGTTTGTCATTTGTACTGCAAATGGTCATTAGGAGACATGATAGGTCTGTTGTGCCTTGAGTTCATAGGCCTAGCTTCACTCTTTTCTGTGCAGTACATAGCACAAATGCTTTCCCTCATGAGCTTATCCTTTATTGTTTAAAACCTTCTCAATTTTCTTTGCTCAAGGTGGACCACTCATTGCTAACTGGACCGTTCATTGATCCATTTGTAATACATTGACATGGTTTTTATTGAAATAATATTATTTCTGTGGCAGGGAAGTTTATTGCTAGGGTGACGTGGCATGTGCACAGTTCAGTTTCATTGAATTTCTACTCCATTTTGCCAAACTCCAGATGTGTTCTTTGCTCATCTAGATCTTAAGGTGGCAAGAAAACTATTATTCTGAGGTTTCCTTGTTTATATTTTGTTTCTCCACCAAGTCTTTGTGACCAATATCCATCCCTATGAATATGAATCTATTGTATTTAACTCTAACTGAACTTGGTACATTTTTCCCCTTCAATACAGGGGGTTCCTCTTCTGAGTCATACTGTTCACTCAGCACTTTTTAAAAAAAAAATCTTATTTAATCTTCACAATAAGGTTTTGGGTAGTTACTATCATCCTAGTTTTGAGATATGAAAACCAAGAGCTAAAGAAAGCAAAGGATGCACTCAAGACCACAAAACTATAAATAGTTGAGAACATTTTAACATTTACATGTTCTAATTGAAAGTCTAAAGTTTTAAAATATTATGTTGTACTTTTCTCAATTCAGTTCTATTTTGCCTGAGATATATATTAAGTCTTGGTTCTATAATTTTGAACCTCCTATTGTAATCTTAGCTTTTATTTATTTATTTATTTTTTGAGACAGAGTCTCACTCTATTGCCCGGGCTATAGTGCCATGGCATCAGCCTAGCTCACAGCAACCTCAAACTCCTGGGCTCAAGCGATCCCCCTGCCTCAGCCTTCCAAGTAGCTGGGAATACAGGTATGTGCCACCATGCCCGGCTAAGTTTTTCTATATATTTTAGTTGGCCAATTAATTTCTTTCTATTTTTAGTAGAGACAGGGTCTCGCTCTTGCTCAGGCTGGTCTCGAACTCCTGAACTCAAACGATCCTCCTGCCTCGGCCTCCCAGAGTGCCAGGATTACAGGTGTGAGCCACCGCGCCTGGCCATAATCTTAGCTTTAAGATAAAAATGAAAGTTTTCCCATTTATTTTATTATATAACTTTAAAATAAGAGAAGACTAAGCATAGAATTAACATTTAATTTTAAAAATATTAAAGTTAATCATTCCTTATGTAAATAGGACTAAGTGAAACGTGAGTCTGTGTTCTTTTCATATTAAAGTTCCATGTTAGTTATATTTTCCAGGCAGACATTTAGTGAATCATTCTAATATATTTTGTTCAACATGATTCCAAGTGGTAATGTTTGGCCTGAAGCATAATGGCCTTTCTCAGTGAATATGTACATTATTTTCTTTATGGTTATACATGAAATAAATACTAATTGTGGAAAATTTGGATGATATAAAGTTATATTGACTTCTATGCTATCGGTTATAAGAGTTCCTAATACCCTTTGCTTTTCTCAATAACACGGTAGCAATAACAGTAGTTCATTGGACATAAGGCCAAGTTCAACCTTTAGCACAACACGTATATGTTTCATATGGACACTATATAATGCTATTTTTGTTTGACTTAGAAAACTTTCTTCTGGAGAAAATAGAGTAATTTTATTATTTATAAGTAGTCATGAAGGGAAATTAACTCACATAACTAAGAAGGAGTAGTAAAAGCTTACATATCCCAGGCCAGGGCTCAGTCCTCAGTGTCCCACAAATGATACCATACTGCCCCTCTTTTCTTCCCACTCCAGTTTCTGTGCCTTAAATGTTAGACAAGGACCAATCAGTCATTCAGAAAGTAGTCAGCAAGTGAGTACCAACTGGTAAGTATTACACTAGGCACAGCTTTAAGACTTAACTTTTTATCAGCCATATTGTGTCCTTATTTAGAGAGTGAAAGCTGAGTAGTGAACTCGGTTCTCTACCTGAAGATGTTTTTGGTTCATGTACTTGGGATATTCTAGTGAAAAAAAATGTATACCTTGCCCGTATTCATCCATTCCTCCTCTGGGCAAGCCCTTTTATAATCATGGGGCAGTGACCTCTATTACTTTGAATGGGAAACTGGTAGCCATTTTGATCCTATTTTTCCTGCCTTATGTTGTCAATTTACTTCTGAAAAACACATTACACAGAAAATTTTCAAAATTAAAAATGTAATTAATGTTTTTCTCCATAGGAAATTTTTATGCATTCCTCAGCCCAAGGTGATACTAACTGATGCTAACACAGCACCAGATTCCATTAAAATGACCAAAATTACTTTAATAGGCAACATTAGCTATCATAATGCAACCTATTAAATCATATTATTTTCAATTATTACTTTATAATATAACTGTTTATCTGTTATCATTAAATTCTTTTGTAGCTATTATAATCATATGCTTAAGACTACACTTAAAAACACAGCAATATAGTCAATATTTATATATTTTGACCTATAACTCATAAATAAGAACAATAATAAAACAAGAATAATAAAGACTAAAAGTAAATTGAGAACAGTGAAAATGATATCATCACTGGGTCTTCTACTTTGGAAGACTAACAGTCTGAAGCAGACAATCAGATTGCTTTCCACAGTTTTGCTATTCTCAAAAATACTGTAACAATAGGCTATTTTTTAGAACAGGTTTAACTTTACAGAAAAATTGCAAAGATAGTACATAGAAATTCCATATGCCTCTGCAGCTAGTTTTCCCTATTAACATGCTACATTAGTATGGTACAGTTTACAATAAATAAACCAATATTTATACATCATTGTTAATTAAAGTTTATACATTATATTTCTTTAATTTTGCTTAATGCTTTTCTTTTTTCCAGGATCCCGTAGCTTCCTCTTGGCTATAACAGTTTCTCAGACTTTCCTTGTTTTTGATGATTGTCTTAGGCTATTTTCTGCTGATATAACAGAATACCACAGACTGGGTAATTTATAATTCTGGAGGCTAGGAAGTCCAAGAACATGGCATTGCCCTCTGGTGAGGGCCTTTGTGCATGTCCTATTGCGGAAGGCAGAAGGCAGGAAGTGGAAGCGAGTGTATGAGACAGAGAGAGAAAATGGGCCAAACTCTTTCTTTTTTTCAGGAACACTCTCTTGATAAGTAACCCACTCCCATGATAACAGCATTAATCCATTCATGAGGGCAAAGCCCACATAACCTAATTACCTCTTAAAAGTTTTAGCTTTTAATACTGTTTCAATAGCAATAATATTTTAACATGAGTTTTGGAGGGGATATGCTAACCATAGCAATTACCTTGACAGTTTATGGGGTATTGGCCAAGTATTTTGTAGGATGTCCCTCTATTGCAATTTGTCTGATATTTCTCTAAAGTTTCAAGTGGAGTTATGGATTTTTTGGAGGAACACCGCAGAGGCAAAAGTGTCATTTTTATTATGTCATATCAAGTGTACTGTATTAGGTAGGGTTCTGCAGAGAAACAGAACAAATAAAATCTGTATAAAGAGATTTATTTTAAGGGGGCTAGTGAGTCTCAAGTCTGTAGGGCAGGTTGGCAGGATGGAAACTCAGTAAAGAGTTGATGATGCAGTCTTGAGGCATAATTTTTTCTCTGAAATTCCTTAGTTTTGCTCTTAAGGCCTTCTACCAATTAGATGAGACCCACTGACATTATTGAGGTTAATCTCCTTTACTTAAAGTCAACTGATTGTAGACATTATCCTCATCTATAAAATAGCCTCACAATGCTTAAATTAGTATTTAATTAAATAACTGGGTACTATAACATAGCCAAAGCGATACATAAAACTAACAATCACAAGTACGTACTATGAACATGGTTTATGACTGTTTATGTTGACCCCAATCACCTGACTGAGGTAATATTTGTCCGGTTTATAAAGTTATTCATTTTTTTCATTATGTGTAACTTATACTTACAGGATGTGCTTCTTGAGGGCAGAATATCCACATAAATTATTTGGGATTCTGGAAAGATCATTATCTAACACTTTCCCAATTTATTTATTTATTCAGTAATTTGTTTATATTAAAATAGATTCATGAATATTTACTTCGTACTTTTAATTATAATACAATACTACTACTGCTTTATTTATTTTAATCATTTAAATTGTTGTATCTTTGGCCAGTGGGAACTCATTCAGTTGTCTCCTATGTTCCTTTTCCATATCTTCAACAATCTAGTTTTTTTCAACTTCCTTACTTTATGTAACTATAAGATTCTCCAAGTTCATCTTACATATTTCCAACCCCAGTCCTAGAATTACCCATATTCCCTGTATAAATATATACATGTATATATTTATATACATAATATATACTACACATATTTATAATTTTTTCTGTATGTAACCAGCAGTATATATATTAAACTAAATATGAATTCATATTGATATTTCCAACTCTAATACATTGCTACATGGATCATTCTAGCCTCCTTCCTCTGCTTATCTATAAATTTCTATTCTATCAGTGAGAAACCTGACTTCCATGACCTATCATTCATTCACTTGATTTTTTAGTTCCAATATATGTACAAAGCAGTAGCAGAATTGTTAATCAATATCATCATGGAAAGCAACTTTATCAGCTAGAATAGAGCACTTATGCACAATTTCTTTTGCCTTTAATTTCATAGACTCCACTCATTGTCAAAGTTACTTTGGTCAGGACGTTTTTATCCTACCCTCTTCAGTGAGATTGTTTTACATATTCACAATACAGCTAGATTCTCTTGTCACAGTCTGGATTCTTTCCCGTGACCTTGACCTTCTAAATGATTTTATTTTCATCATTTGTCCGTAAAGCTCTATCAGTTTTGATAAATGCATAGTGCCATTACAGTATTGTACAGAATGGTTTCAGCACCCTAAAATATACCCTATGCCTTACCTTATCAACCTTCCCCACCTTGCTCCACTGGCAACCATTGATCTTTTTACCATTTCTATTTTTTTTTTTTTTTACCTTTTCCAAGTCATTTAATTAAAAGCATATAATATGCAGCTGTTTCATACCAGCTTCCTTCAGTGAGCAATGTGCACTTATGGTTCAACCATGTCTTTTCATGTGGATTGATAACTCTTCTTTTATCATTAAATATATTTCATTATTTGGCTATACCACAGTTTGTTTATCCTAGATTATAATTTTCAAGTAATCTGTTTCACAAAAACTGGTATGTAGTAGGAACATTTTTTGAGTGTTTGCTCGTCTGAACATGTTTCTGATGCCTTTCAAAAATATTAAAATTTTAATGGGTACATGATCTTTATGAATACAAACTTTTACTTTCAATGACCTGTAATACTAACAACAAAAATTGATGATATATACTAAGTATATTTCATTCATTTTAAAATGTACATTTTTGCATGTCTAACATCTCTGAAATTGTGATTAAATGTATAATTCTTAATAATAGCTTCATACAATCACTTTGGAGTGGCACAGTTGTGACAGTGTTGTTACGCATGCACAAATGTGGTCACAGTTATTTGTCATAACTTCAGGTGAATATGTGCATTGGTGTTACTGTACATATTGAGTTTAACTGCCATGTCAAATGTCTTCAAAAGAATTACACAATAATTCAGCAGTTAAACATATAGGTATTGACTATAAAAAAGTCATAGATCAGTGAAGAGGGACATAAATTTCATGTTAACACAGATGTATTTATTGTTGGAAGAATGATTATAATTCTATTTCTTTTCTGGAAAGACTAAACAACATGCTTTATGTTATCAAAGAAAAGACAAAGCCTTAAAGTAGAGGACTGAATTCAATTATTTGTTTTAAAGATATATAAACAAATATTACCTATCACACTTAAAGGAATGCAGTTGAAAGCATGAGAAACTGCCAAAACCTTGGTGTAGCTGAAATTAATTTCAAAGCAAATGAGAGGCTGGTGTGATGAATTGTCACTCAGGATTATCATTGAAGGCATTATGCCACAACTTAATTGGCAGTCTTTTGCTGTCTTACTAATAGTAGATAAAATAATGGTGTGTCTTACCATCCTTAAAATCTTATATTTAATAACACATGGTATTTATGATGTGCTGTGTTACATGGTCTATGTACTCAGTATCATTTAAGCTTCTCTATTATCCAATGAGACAGGTATTATTGTCCTAATTTACAGATGATGCCATTTAGAAAGGATACATAGCTTACCCGAGCACTTAAAGCTAATAATAGGTAGAATGTGGAGTCAGGTGTTTGGTAGCACAGCCCATGTTCTGACATCCCACTGTAGTGCCACCATAGTGCTCTGTTCCTTTTTTGCACTTATTATTACTAAGTGGTTTGAAGTTGGCCTGCTTTTTCATTTGTTTTTGTAATTCAAATACTTTTAACTGACTTTTGGATTATATCTCAATCCTTCCTGTCCCCTCACCCTTTTTCTCATTTAGGTATCTACTAAAATAATGACTAAAGTTTTAAAATGGTGAAAGTAAGGGAGAATGCCTAATGTCACAAGAAATTCAGGTCAATAAACTAGAATTTGAGAAGTTTTCAAAAAGTAGATGTATGGGAGAGAGGACCAAACTAAATATGTCATTGAGAGTCCATTCAAAATTCACTCCTGAGAAGTAGATAATAATCAGACATAACTCCATTATTACTAACAATCACCAATATTTGAAAGCTGATAAATGCTAGGTTTCTATGCCAAGTTTTTTTTTTAAATTCCAAACATACATTTATTATGACATTTAGAAACAAAAGATGTTGAGACAGAGAATTGTATTCTTATTTTCTTTCTCTTTTTTTTTTTGTGTCAAGTTTTTCCAGTAGAGAAATGTCGAGTAGCAGGAGTATTATTCTGAACCATCATGTGATTGAATAATATAAAGTTTCAGGATTTTGCAGAGAAGCGTATCAGTAATATAAGGAAAATTTAAAAGCTCTCTAAATTGAAAGAGATATGAAAAGAAAAGGGATAACATTATAGAAACAGTAAAAAGAACAAAGAAAGACTTGGAAGACAGAGAATATAATGTCTTACAATTGTTTTTAAAGGAAGCAATTTCAAAAACATACCAGAAAAAGAAATAGAGGAGAAAACATGATATGGATCATTTAATTGCAAGTATTTATGAGAATAAATAAAATTAATTAGAAGTTACTAATACCTAGATATAGATTGTTCAACTATATAATACTTAAAATTATCCCATAAGCATCATGACAAAAAAATAATGTTATTTATAACAGGAAGAAAAACTATGGTTTGCTTAGGACTCATACATTAAACATGCAGCAATGGATAATTTCAGTCACTGAATGCTTTGTTGCAGATTATCTTCTCGAGGATTTCTGTGTAATGAAAAGCTCTGGGAGACAGAAATATTGTCTCCCTATGGAGCAAAAGGAAGGCATGAATACTCTTCACTTTAAAAGATTTTAGCTCCTGAAGATTATTGTTCTTCTCCTGTAACACAATCTATTGCATGTGCAGGAGTTACCTGGCCTTCTTTGTGCTGTGAGAATTGGGTCTCTGGAAACATCAAGAAAATGATGATACTCTGATTTCTGTGAGTAATAAAGGTTTTTGTCTCTGACCCAGGAGTTTGTGTTTTTTGCCAGTATCCATAAAACTTCTTCAATCTAACAAGCCTAACTTGTTAGCTTGCAAAAAGGGTAAAATCTTCCTTTTTATTATTCTTGACAAAAACCAATTGAATTTTTTAAAAAATGACCATAAAAAAGCCTTTTAGATGTAATATAACTCAGGAGACATACCACCAATTTTTTCCTCTCAGCAATATTTCATGAGAAATATTGAAGCTGGATCAAAGTTGTTAAATTAGCATTTTATGTGTTGGTAAGTCATGGTATAAACTGATTGCTAATGATCTTTAAACCAATTAAGTATAAAATTAATTAGAAATAATACTTGCATATATGGTTAAAAGAAAATTTCATTTTAGAAGAAAAACTATATAAAATTTAAAATGACTACTTAATTATAAACCCTTAGGTCAAAAACTCTTATAGTACCAGCAGAAACTTGGAGGTAAATGGAAGAGGAACAAAATGGTCTATAATTTTGAAAATGTCTTCATTTTTAATAGCAGAAAGTTAAGATAACTATTTTGTGTACATTCTTAATGTCTAATATGTTATTTAAAAACTTAAAGGAAATGAACTAGAAATTGATAGAAGAGGAAATTTGAACGGCTAAAAACTATTTGGAAATTAGTGCAACTTAGTAATAATTAGAGAAAGGCAAATACAAAATTTAAAAATGTAGCAATCACACTGGGCGTGGTGGCTCACACCTGTAATCCTAGCACTCTGGGAGGCCGAGGCAGGAGGGTCATTTCAATTCAGGAGTTTCAGACCAGCCTGAGCAAGAGGGAGACTCCGTCTCTACTAAAAAAATAGAAAGAAATTAACTGGACAACTAAAAATATATAGAAAAAAT
>CAUYRT010020782.1:0-28321 GCA_963574885.1 Lepilemur ruficaudatus
TCAATTTGATGGTGAGTACATGTGGTGCTTGTTTTCCTATTCTTGTGATACTTTGCTTAGTAGAATGGGCTCCAACTCTATTGAGGATAATACAAGAGGTGCTAGATCACCATTGTTTTTTTTGTGGCTGAGTAGAACTCCATGGTATACATATACCACATTTTATTAATCCACTCATGTATTGATGGACACTTGGGTTGTTTCCACATCTTTGCAATTGTGAATTGTGCTGCTATAAACATTCGAGTGCAGATGTCATTTTTATAGAATGTCTTTTTTTCCTTTGGGTGGATGCCCAGTAATGGGATTGCTGGATCAAATGGTAGATCTACTTGTATCTCTTTGAAGTATCTCCATATTACTTTCCATAAGGGTTGTAGTAGTTTGCAATCCCAGCAGCAGTGTGGGAGTGCTCCTATCTCTCTGCATCCACGAGAATATTTATTGTTTGGGGACTTTTTGATAAAGGCTATTCTCACTGGAGATAAGTGATATCTCATTGTGGTTTTGATTTGGATTTCCCTGATGATTAGAGATGTTGAGCATTTTTTCATATATTTGTTGGCCATTAGTCTATCTTCTTTTTGTATCTTTTATACCTTCTTGTTTAATGTTCTTCAGAACAACTTATTTCTGGATATCACTTTTATATTCAGTCAGATTCTGTTTATCAGGAATCTTAAGCCATTTATAATTGCTGTAATTCTTGTTATATTAGGATTAAGTTTTGCTATTTTATTTCATGCTTTCTATTTAAAATGCCTGTTTTCTTTTTGTCTTTTCTGCTTCCCTTTGGATATTTTGATATTTACTGGTTTTAAAATTTTAAAAATTTTATTTTATGTTTTGTTGCTTTTGGTAGCTACAAATGCATTATTAAAGACAATGATTATGTTTATTTTTCTATCAATTTTCAAACTTATAAATGCCTTTTTCTAAAATTTTATAAGTACTATAACACTTTTCACTTTCTAGCTGTTTTTAATCAGCTATACACACACCATATAGACATATAATTTATTAGTATTTTTGGTCTGAATTTATATGTTTGTACTTTTTATTGATCTTTAGAGACTTAATCTTTACTTAAATCCTTTACTTGTTTCATGCACATTGGTAGCTTTCTCCTAGATTTATTATTTTTTTATTCAGAATCTTACTGAAAATTGTATTCAACAAGGACTTTTTGTGTAGATTTTGTGGTATATGTCCACATGTAGACTGATCATTTACAGAGTAGCTCTGCAAGCTTTTGAAATTTTATCTTTATATATGATATTACTGATTTTCCTTATAGTGTGTCCACGTGTGCATTTTTTTCTTAGGTATCTTGATTGGTACTCTGATTTTCCATCTGAAGTCTTCAATCTTTTCTTCTCTTTACATTCTGGATATTTTTTAGTCATTATTTTTTCAAATATTTCTTTTCCCCTGGACTCTTATAATATTGATTTTGTCACTTTTGATTCCATACTCTGTGTCCCTTATTCTTTATATTTTTCTTCTATTAATTACTTTCTAATTTCTTCAAGAGTATTCCTTGATCTGATATTCCAGTTCTAGAATTTGTTCAGTGTCTATTCTGTCCTTCAATTCCTATATTAAGTTTTTTGTTGTAGTATACATACTTTTTTTTCCCTTTAAAGTCAGGTTTATTGAGGTATAATATAATCACTGTAAAATTCAACCTTTCAGCATACAGTTGTATGAAGTTTCAAAGAATAAGATTGTGTAACCACTACCAGACTCAAGACACAAAATATTTCCTTCAACTGAAAAAGTTTCCTTGTGCTCCTTCTTGGTATATCCTTCCCTCCAAGTACTGGGCAACCATTGGCTTTTAAGTTGTCCCTATACTTTTGCCTTTTCAAGAATATCATCTAATATGTTGTTTTTTGACTCTCTGTTTAGTAGAAGGCATTCAAGATTTATCTATATCGTTGCATATATCAGTTGTTCATTTCTTTTTATTACTGAGTGGTATTCCATTGCATGGATCTACCATCCTTTATTCACCAGTTGATGGATGACTGGATCATTTCTAATTTGGAGATATTACTAATAGTGCTACTAAGAACATTTGTAAACAAGACTTTGTATGGATGTATGCTTTCATTTATCCTGGATAAATACGTAGGAGTGGAATACCTGAACCTTTCTTTTCTTTTACTGCATTTACATTTTTCAGATTTTTTATTATCTTTCCATGGAAACTCATATTTCCCTGGGCATATCAGCTAACTTAGCTCTATGTATGCCTGGTGCCTGGGGTGGCAGACACTAAAGCCCAGGTCCTAGGATTTGCCAATTCTGGTGAGGTTTATTTATTTTTTTAAAAGTAGGAGGAGCATGTACCTCAGAATGGAGAAGCACCAAAGGGTGTCAAACAGCCCCCACTTGCTACCTTCTCCCTCACTGTGGTGACCCTCACCCTCGCCTCTGCCTCCCTGCACAGCTGCTTATGGTACACATCTCTTCTAATAGCTGTCCCAGTCATCATCACTGAGGAAGGGATCAGGGGACTCACCAGAAGCTCGCCAGTTGTCAAAACCTGTAGTTAACCATTCTCTCCTCCCCCACTAGGCTGAAGGACCACCTTGACATTATCTTCATAGTTACTTCTTCATACTATCCTCAAATTTTACTCCCTTACTTCACCCCATTGCTCTCCTTATCTCTGATGCTGAATAATGCCATGACATGAGAAAGCAGGAACAAAAACTATTTGAAATGTTGGGATGTGAAAGAGAGAAGGAAATTAGGTCAGTAGTGGGGTAAAGGAAGAATTTTTTGTTTATGTTTTGAAGCTGGGAATGACAAGATAAAGTTTGTATACTGGTGGGGTTGGTCTCAGTAAAGAGAGACATACTGATTCTACAGAGGAAAGGGAAATACCAAGGACAAAATTCCCTCAGAACTGCATAGAATCAGGAAAGGTATCTGATGTGGTCTGAATGTTTGTGTCCCACCAGAATTCATATGTTGTAATAATCACCACTGTGAAGGTATTAGAAGGTGGGGCTGTTGAGAGATGATTAGGTCAGGAGGATGGAGCCCTCATGAATGGGATTAGTGCCCTTAAAAAAGAGTCCCAAGAGAAGAGTATTCTTGCCTCTTCCACCTTGTGACAATACAGCAAGAAAAAGCCATCTGCGAACCAGAAAATGTGTCCTCTCCAGACACTGAAACTGCCAGTACCTTGATCTTGGACTACTCAGCCACCAGACTGTGAAAAATAAATTTATGTTGTTTATAAGCTACCGAGTGTATGGTATTTTGTTATAGCAGCCCAAATAGACTCAGATCCTTTGATAAGAAGTTGGAAATATCTATCTTTTATTGTAACAGGACAGACAATAAAGGACATGACAGGTACAGATACAAGAATGTTTGGAGGTTGGCAGTGGGAAAATGAAGAATTTTATAACTTATATCGCTAGTTAGTTATTTCAT
This sequence comes from Lepilemur ruficaudatus, assembly GCA_963574885.1. Taxonomy (NCBI): domain Eukaryota; kingdom Metazoa; phylum Chordata; class Mammalia; order Primates; family Lepilemuridae; genus Lepilemur; species Lepilemur ruficaudatus. The sequence goes on from CAUYRT010020782.1 coordinate 3,454, forward strand.
GACTAATACTTTTCAGGAGTAACTTCTAAGATCACAAACTTAGATTAAGAGGAGAAGGTGTGTTGCTCTACATACTTGCCAATAAATAAATAAATTTAAAAAGAGAGGAAGTGTGATGGGAAAGAATTTGAAAAGGAAAGAGTTGAAAAAAGTTATATGTTCTGCTTTCAATTCTTCTTCTCTAGTTTCCTCTTAAATCCTTTCTTTTCACACTGCCCAAACCATATTTTCCAAAGTCCCCAAAGTCCTACCCATTCTAAAAGCTCAGTCCTGATCTGAGATGACATAGCAACATTCCTCTTAAATGTCTTCTCTTCACACCACCCAAACCATTTTTTCCAAAATTCCTAAAGTCCTACCCATTACCAAAAGCGTAGTCCTGATCTGAGATGATGTAGTAACAGAATTTGAGACAGCTGATCACTTTCTTCTCTTTGGTATACTTTCCTCTAGTGCCTTTTAGAACATCATTCTCTGTCAGTTTTTCTCCTGCTTCACTTTTCATTATCGTTTTTTGGCCTCCTTTGCTGGCTTATCTTCTTCCCAAACTACTAATGTTGGAATGCTCTAGCCATCAGTTCTCGGACTTCTCATTTCTCTCTCTGTTCATTCCATTGGTGTTCTCTCCCAGTTGCAAGTTTTGAAAACCAAGTGCATATATGCTGACAACTCTCAAATTTATACCTCTAGTCCAAGATTCTCTCCCAAACTCCAGATTTCCAACTACCCACTCTTAATTTACATTTAGATTTTTAACAAATGTCTCAAACTCAATATGTGTAAAAATAAAGTCTAGATTTCCTCCCACAAAAACGATTCCATATGCTGCTGTCCCATCTCCACTGATAGAATTTCAGTCTCTCATTTGCTCAAGGCTAGAAACTTTGGCATCAAATCATACTGTTCTCTTTATCTCCCATTCCACATCTCTTTTGCTGGAGATCCTGCTGCTACAGCTTCAAAATATGTGGAATACGATTATTTCATGCCTTTTGCACTGCCAAGCCATCATCATGCTTTACAATAGTACAATAGTTTTGGCTCTATCCACTTGCCTCACTGTAATCCATTCCTAACACCTCAAATGAGAGATCCTTTTAAAGCATAAGTCAGATTTTGGTCTTCCTCTACTTAAAATCAGCAGTGCTTACACATTTCCCTCAGAGTATAAGCCAAAGTCCTTGCAAGGTTCCGGAAGGGCCTGTATGATCTGACACCCCAACAATTCCATGATCTGCTCCCCTCTGACCCTCTCCTTTACCCACCCCAGCCCTGTAGCCTCCTGCTGTGCCTTACATGTGCCAAGCATGCTCTTGTCTTAGCACATTTATTTAATAGTTCATTTTCAAATGAGTTATATCACATTTTACAGTTTCAAATTTTCTGTAAAAATTTGCAAGTTTAACATTTACCTCTAAAATCATGATTAAGTATGGTTGTTTTCAGTTGGTTCTCAAAAAAATATTTCTGGGTTCTCTGTGGGTCTTTTTTGGTTGTTTATTATTTTTGCTCATTCTCCCTTACATTGTCTTGAATGTTTGTGTGTCTGAATCTGATTGTGTGCTGGATATGCTACTTGAAAATCTGTTTATAGAAATTATTTGAGACCTCAGATGATATTATCTTCCTATAGAAAGTCTTTTCTTTGCTTCTGCAAACACTGGAAGAAGTAGCAAAAAAATTTAAAGTTTTGAGATTTTTTTTCTAGCCGATCATTTCCAGATGATTTGAGACCAGGCTGAAGATCATGGGAGGTCTTCTGGATCACTCTTACTCCTGGGGCTCAGTCCATTCTTGGCAAGTCCTGGTCTCTGACTTTTATATCCCTATACCTCTGAGATATCAGAAGTTTGGATCAGCTTCTCAAGCAACTCATTATTATGTGCAAACATCCCCAAGGCAGAAGCTGGACTTGCAGATTCCCATCCTATCTTGATCTTGCCCACTAATTAATCACTATCCTTTTAGCTTATTGATATCTTTGATAAGATATTTTTTAATATTTTGTTCAACCTATTTATTGTCCCTTATAGAAAGCATTGCTTCTAGTTCTCTGTCGTTCTCAGATGATAAAACCCACCTCTGGAGCTTTTCACGTGTTCCCTCTTGTTACAATGCTCTTTGTCTAGAATCCACATGGCCAACTCACTCACTTCCTTCAAGTCTGTGCTGAAATGTCACCTTCACTACATGGATCATCCCATTTGAAATTGCAAGTCTCCGGCACTTTTGACCTCTTTAACATCTGGGTGGTCCAGAAAAACACAGTTTGGTGGAAGCAAAGAAAATTTCCTCTGAAAGAATATATTACCCCAGGCTGCAACTTTTTTCTTCTCTTTTTCATTGCATTTATCACCTTCTAACATATGATATAATTTACTTATTATCTTATTGTCTACTTTCTCTCTTTCTAGAATGTAAGCTCCCTAAGGAAAGGACATCTTCATCTCTTTTGTTCACTGATAATTTTCAAGGGTGTGGAGCAGTGTCTGACACATAGTAGATCACAATAAATATTTGTTGAATAGATGAGTGAATCAAGTTGCCATTTCATCTCAAAAAAATGGGCCTACAATAGAAAAGTCAGGGGCTCACCAGGCTGTGCTGAGTGCACATTTGAAGTTGATAATCATTAATTTAAAATAAATCAATTAGTCTGATTAAGTTTCCCCAGCAATGTTTTACTTCTCAGGTATGTACACAGCAAATGGATAATAATTCCCATCTAGATTTTTTTTCCCTTTTTTGTAAGTGAATTTGTTACAAAAAGAGTCAGAGGTAAGAAAAATGAAAGTATTAAAATGATTGAGAATATGAAATACATGTATGCTAAGAGGTAAGTAATAAAGCCAGAACGAAGGTGGTTAGGTGCAGTAATATTGAAGTCCCACTGAATTGGATGTTGCATTGGTGGTTACTGGAGAAATGAAGTGGTGGATAGGAGGAAAATTTCTGAGAGTGGGACATTTGAAATTAAAATTTCAGAGTTTTTCCATTTTATTGGTGAAGGTAAAGTCCAGGAATGGTCCTAGGAGTGAGTGATTGAAATGGAGTCGATGGGAATATCTTCGGAATTGAGCAGTTCAAAGAATTGAGAGGATAGACAGAAATTTCTATATGAATTTTGAAATAGCCAAAAATTGTAGAAGTCATGTGATGAAGGAACTATTATTGATAATGTTATAATTATTGACATCATCAATAATTATATAAGAGAAAATTACCAGAAAGCTGATAGATAAAACAATAAAAAGAATAACAAAGTGATATAATTTAATAAAATAATTTTCAAAAAAGATTTTGTGTAGAAAAGAGAAAATAATGTTTAGAATGTTTAGAAAAAACTGAACACTTCCCAGAAATTGAATCTTTTATTACTTACTTGATTATTTCAGAAGTATAATTATTTTTGTTTTCATACAGACTCCTGCAACTCTTCCAAGAGCAGCTGGTCGAGAAACCAAATATGTAAGTACCTTTATAATTATACATACTGCTTTTTTAATGGGTGCCTATATATGTTTTAGAAGGAATACAATTATATAGTCATTTAAATTGAATTAATTGACTTTATTCATAAGTGGAAAAGGGTAGGATGGCATGATTGGCGCAGATCCAGAAAACCAGGTTATGTCAGAGACAAAGTATCAGGTAAGCTTATCAAATAAATTCCTTCTTAGGTGATGTCCAGTTTGATTAGTTTAGCTAAATAAAAGAGAACTGCAATACCTGCTTTCTGTCTTTCTAATTATGAAAGCTTAGATGCCATTTTCATTTTTGTAATGCTTTATCGTGTTTATAAAATAGGCAACTCATACACTTGAAAAATTAAGATTCGTCAAATTTTAGTGTGTTTGCTAGTTTAATTGACTATTTTGTTGCTTTTCCTGCACTTAAATTATCAACTAAACAAATTTCCAGTTATGAACTAAAATAGATTAATAATGGACATGTAGATATGAACTCACATTTAGTTCAAGTAATTGTGGGGAGTTGGCTCTGAGCTAGTCATACACACACACAGCCTCACCCCATTCCCACGGTTCACTCACTTAATAATTGCATTTTCCATCATGTAGTTAACTTCTGCTTCTGACCAAACATATTCTAGTAGAAGATTGTCTCCTAAGCAAATGTTTAGTTTTAAGTATAAAAAAAGTAAACTATTCCTTTTAATTACACATTATACTTTTAACATGCAGTTTTTATCACCATCATTATCAAGAGTAAATAGTTATTGTGTATTTTGTGCCATGTCATCATTGCAATTTATGTATTTCTGCCTTTGTTTGAATCTCCCTAAGTGAAGTAATAAGCTGGGTGAAATTACTACATTTTATCACATTCAGAAAATTATGTTTAGAGGATGTGAGTAGGAACACTGCTTACAGCATTTCCTGGAAGTTTTCACTGTTATCTTTTGTCATTATTGGAAGGCATTTGGAGTAATACTGAAAAAGAGTGGAGGCATTTAGTGGACTAGACCCAAGTTGAAATCAGTGTTGCTTGTAGATCACTGTCTGATCCTGGGAAGATCACTTATCATTTTACTTTTCTGTGCCTGTTTTTCATCTATAAAATGGGGATATTAGTAATTTTCTTATTTGGTTGATGTAAGATTTATATTAGTAAGTGTATGAGAAGCCCTTAAAGTAGTCTTAACATATATGAATTTCTCAATAACTAACAGTTCTTCCCTTCCTTTCCTCTTTTTTCGTTCACTTTTGCCTTTATTCACACCTCCTTTCTTCTCTTTCTTCCGCCTATCTTTGGAAGACTTTCTAGTCTTTCACCGTGATTTGATCAAGTTCCTTGATTCTTTACTGGGTACAAGAAAAGAAAGTTCCCTAGAAATTTTTCTATACTGTTTGTGACTAATGTGTTCTACAAGAACCAGACACAAGAAAAAGTAGCTAGCATTTTTTGTTCCTTCACCTTCTTTTCTCAGCTACCCCTGCCTTTCAGCAAAGTGCCTCTGATTAGACTAGTTTTCAATAGATTCAGAGTCAATGTTGCCATTACCTTCCCCCACTCCCATGGGTGGTTAATTTCATAGCAATTGAAATAATTCTGGGGCAGCTGCTTCAATCTCCATAGTAAGAGATGACTTCAAATTATTCTTTATTTTCAATTATCAGACTTAATTAAAGTAGGTTAACTTTCAGATCCATAAATTTGTGAGAGCATTTGAGTCATTCAAAGTTAACACTGAATCATCAAACAGATTTACTATAGACTAGAAAAATATAAGCTCTGATTCAGACATGATTCTTGACCTGATTAAATTTTGTTTCTTGAGTGAGAAGCTTTGTTTTTACTTTCTCTTACAACATGGCATTTGAACTGTTGCGGTGCTTCGAATATGTCCACGTCTTTTGGAAGATCATAAGGGATCATTTTAAGATGGAAGGTAAAAACCAATTTTTTGGTGCCAACCCATAGATAGGTTGCATTTGTAAATATTCAGCTGCAGTCATTACAACTTACTAAGTGATGTCCAATACATTTATTTAGAGGAGAAAAAAATAAAATTTTAAAGCATAAGTCTACTTTGGCTATAAGCCTTGATCTGTCTTAAATACAGCATGTTCTGATTGTTAAAAAAGAATGAAATTATAATATTTTCTTCTAGAAATCCCAAAATGCGTATTTACTGAGCTATGGGATGCCTCACCTTAAGTATGAGTTTAATAGCTTTCCCTTAATGAATTTATTTCTAACTATATTTTTCTCCCTTCTGCCATGGAAACTCAAAAGCCACTGAGAAGTCTACAGACTTTAACATTTCAATATTTCACCATCTCTCCAAAACTTTGGAGAAAGTTGGCATCTTCAGAGTATATACCTGCTGGGACTTGGTATGTCATTGACTCTGTAGAGATTCTTAGACTAAATTCAAAAGCAGGGATCACACAGCTTACTGACTTCCACACCACAGAGGAGGTTGAACAAAAGAAAGACTTAAATTAGAATCAAGAAAAAAAAGTTTTGTTATACTTGAGAATATTCTGAACAAATTAATACTGACCACCTAAAGTCCCTATTTCTGGGGGCTCTTAAAAGTATAGCATATAATCTATGGATCATGAATGATTAGTAGAAAAAATAGTCACTATTTTCTAGCTGTCTTATTCAATTTTCTACTTCTGTTAATGAATTCAACAAATACTTATTGAATGTCTGTCATGAACTAGTCACTGAGGAGTCACCAGGGTGAGAGGGGTGAGCACAATGACAAGGTCCCAATTTCTGAAGTATATATTCCAATAAAAGCAACAGACAGTAAACAATTAAAATAGTAAATGAACAAGATACTTTCTTGCAGAAATAGAGGAATGCTGCTGGCCAGAGAACCCATTGATGTTAAAACCAACTTACAGAGTTGTTAGTATTCAATGGATTAGTATATTCATAGGATTTCCAATCTTCCTGGGATAATTATAATGATTTAATTAAATTTTATGAGTAATTCCTCTTTATGGGCCTTTGAGATTGTCTTCTTTCAAAAAGAAAATAAAAAGAAAACCAATGCAAAATAATGTTTCTTTATTTGGTTATTTATTGCACATATTGTGATACTTCACACAGTTTGTTTTTTAGGGTGACCTAGGTACAGTAAAAGCAGCATTAATTTAGACTAATTCAAGGTTTTAAAAATTTCTGGTGTGCTTGAATTGCAACTTATTTTAAAGTAATTGAATTGATATTCTCTTAAGTGCCACAGAATTGAAACTAACCTAACATGTTGAATAGGTAGTAATCCTTAGATTACTACTTGCAGGGTTGATTAATTTGTCATCAATATTTCACTTTATTCTTTTTAGGACATGCTAAATTCAAAAATAATAATAATTAATGCTTTGAGCTCTTACTTTTCAAATAAGTCTTAACTATCTAATTTAAATCATTCACCAACCCTATGAAGTGGGTATTATTATTACAAAATCTGCATTTTACAGAGAGGGAAAACAAGTCTCAGAACTTGTTTTCACAGAGTAGGCAAAATCCAACCCAGGTTTACTTCATGTCAAAGCCTCTGCCATTGATACTTGCATGTACTTATAGAAGCTGGAAATAGTTTGTGTTCTTTAAATATTTTACCATTAGTATTTGTACTCTAGGTCTAAACTTTGAAAGGGTAATTTCATATTTGCTCACATTTACATCTAAAATGATAATTTTTACTATTTTCAAGGCTTTCAATCACTTGCTTAAATGTAAATTAACTCATAATTTATCAGATAATATATGAGAGATGATTTCTCATGACATTTATTTTTAAACAGAGTTTCTTTTCCCCTATGTAAAGAAATGAATTTTCTATTAAAATTTCTATTTCATTCTATCAACTTTGGAGGGGAATTTTTTTTCTTTGTATTATACTTGCCTTTGTGAATGTTTATTATTTTTCATTAACTGCTACTAGCATAAATTCATTTCACTCGTATAATTCAAAACCACAGTATGCTTATAAAGAACAATATCAGAAAATAGAGCAATTATTTGGGCCTATTATTAATGCATTAAAAAACTTTTAGTTGAAATCACATTTTATTGATAACAACTTATTTCATAAATTCTCTACATTTCATGAATTACTTTTTAAGCGTGGGGGAAATAACCAAGACAGCCTTATTAAATATTAGATAGCATACAGGTAAGATCTCATTTTAATGAGCTTGGGAGACAGAAAAATGTCATTACAATGGAAGTATATTGCTTCCAAAGTATCACAATATTATTGAAAAATGTGTCAAATTTTATTAAGAATATATCCCACCTACATATATAGATATTCAAATAAAGGTCATCTTCTCCAATTTAGCCAGCTCACACACTCCTCTTGTTGCTATGCTTGGAAATGTTGCTATGCTGGAGTGTTTCAGAGGTGATGTGCAATAATGCAGTCATAGGTCTTAGGGTAAGAGGTGACTTAAATCTCGTCCAGATCTGCTTCTGTAGAATGAGGTTAGAGATTTGATGAATTACAGGAGGGGTTATGAGCAATTTAAGCAAGAAATTCCACTCTATTGATCATTCTCATTTATTTCATTTTTAATGGTTCATAAATATTTCTGCAGTGTGTGTGAAAGGGGTTGAGGAGGGAACGGAAGATAACCATCTGGGTTCTGCTGCCTGAGGAGGCAGAGGAGATTGAATGAGACACCCTTCTACCTTGTATCCTTTTCACTTGCATTTTAGACTTCATCAAAGGTGAAAGTGCCCTATTTCAAACAGACTTCCCCTTGATCTGATCTTTTATCTTTATATTTGCACGTATAAGCCATGCTATCACTTGTCACCCATTCCCACTTATTCTGTCTACTGATTATGTTCATGACAATTTTGAATCATCATTTCCTATCTTAAAGGTTCAAACTTCTAAAATATATCTAAATCTACTTTTTATATTTGTATATTATGGTGGTTATATTACTAGCTTAGAAAATGGTCTTTAGTGAGCAATTCTTATAGGATAAGATCTACAGATAGTTATAAGTAGCAGTCTGATGAGAGAAAGACATGTGTCATAATATATCTAGCCCTGGTGCATAACACTCTTACCACAAGATTCATTCTTTTGAGTAGTGTCTTATGCACAAATAACAAGAACACTCTCCAGGTTAAAGGTAAGACAGTATCTTATCATTGTATAATTTTTTATGTCCTCAATGCCAAGTTTAACATTCAGTGATTATTAGTTGCCCAATTAATATTGTCCTTCTGCTTACCTGTGCATTAGTCTTGACTGGGAGAAATAACATAATTCAATTAGAACATTATCACTGGTTAGAGTTCTTTGAGCTTTGAGCAAAAGAGACTCAGGAGAGTTGGAGTCAACAGAGAAAAAGGGGAAGAGAAACATCTTAATGATATCAAGTTGACATTATATTCAGGTGGCAGGGACATGACAGCTGAAAAGGAAAAAAAGCAAGCCAAGAGTAGAGTAGCAGAGTGCAGAAGGAAGAAGCAACTGCCTAACACTTATCTAACCCAACTTGATTTTTCTGCCCAAGTCCCAAAGAAGGTGTCTGCTAGAGTGATGCCAGCCAAAAGGACATGTGTCGAGAATGGGGAAAAGCGGCAGATTGCAAGAAATGGCAACTCTAGACAATGACCACAGAGCTTGGTTGTTCTTTGTGTGCCTCTGGCATCAAGTCTTTGGGAGACAAAAATGGTTTCTCCAAAGCTGGCTTGGTACCAGTGGTGCCTTGTGTGGTAATTTGTTTTCAATGGATTTCAAATCTTTACTTCTTTCCTTAGTTTTTAACTCTTTTAATTTCTGGGCACCCTAATTCTTTAATAGACTTTTTTGAAACAAAAAAATTTTGACTTTCATAATTTTTTTGACTGCTCTATTACTTTTTAATTTTTTTAAATGATGGTATAATGGCTAAAATGCCATCTTTTTTTCTTTTCTTTCTTCTGTAATTAAGAAGAATTGTTGCCAAAGGCTGTAGAATATATATTTTCTTTCACACAAGAGACATTCTTACACTTATCTCAAATATTGTTCTTCTCAGTTAGCATTAACGTGGATAGATATGAATGACCGAAACTTTAATGTTGTTCAAATCCAGTTCCAAGTTTATTTTTAGGTACCTCACATTGCTTCTCTACCCTTATTTAAGTGACCAATTGGCAATTGTTCAGATGGAGCAGCCTCCTTCCACTACCTACTACTCCAGTCTCAACTCACCAAACTTAACCTTTCCTTACTTTTTGGAAAACAATTGCTACAATATTGATAACATAACTATTGCTACAACATTTAATAAACAGTGTTAACCTATAGTAGGCATGCACAGGGAGACTTCTCAAAGAGTTGGACATGATTGGGGTCATTGATAGAACCTATTTATCTTAGTGATAATACATACAAGTCATTATTCTTCCTCTTTGGTGAGGGAGAGCTACATTTACTCTATACATATCTACGCTCTCCTGAGATTTACATTTAATTTGACCTTTCTTTGAAAAGTTTCTCATAGCAGTGATATGGAGTTCATAATACTAGATGAAATAAAAATGCCTGGGGGTGTCTAAAGCATCTTATATTTATGTCATGATTCCCAGTGAAAGAATTTTTGAGACTTATGGAGATTGGATACTTAGATTTTTCCCAATTTAGTTATTATATTGTTTGAGCATTTTATCTTTTTCTCCTATAATACTTTATATTATTTAGTACAATATACTGGAAAATGTTTGTAATGTAGTCAAATTGTGCAAATACTTTATCATTAATGTGTAACCTCTCCTTTCTTATAGTTCCTATAAATTTTTATGTTGAGATAAAAATTTAACCATGTTTTGTTTCAGTCAAGATATTCACATTTAATTCAGTATATTTCACAGAAGCTATTCATTTAGTTTAGGGTATCCATAGACATTGCTCTTACTATTACTATGAGAAAAAAGTTGTTAAAGGGAAAAAAATCCAAGATTTTGGGAGAAATCATTATTGTTACCCATATTGCATTGAAATTAAGAATGAAACCTTAGGTGAACTGAAGAAACACCATAATGGACAATCTGAAGGGCAATTTTTATAAACCTCAGTACACACTAACCTGACTCATAGCAATTAGAGTTGGGAACACTTAGCCAAGGCACCCTGCTGCCCCAAAGCAACCAGGAATGGCAGCAAGCAGTGACAGTCTTTACAAACAGTAGCATGAGTCAAAAGGCAGAAAACAAACAATGTTGGACAGAGTGTGCGAAGAACTTCAGGTGTCTCATTATGTTTGGTGATTCATATTCCTACATACTTGGCAATACCATAAGAACCACTAAGCTTTCAGTTTTCAGTTATTGTTCATCTCTTAGAGAGTGAAGACAATAATGATACATCTGTAATAATCTCTGAAATAATTGCAATTTCACAAAATTAGAAATGTTTCAGAAACACAACTTCACCATGTATTTGCCAAGTATATTTATAAGTATGCATCTGCCTGTTGAGCACTTCTTGCCAAGGTTGAATGCTAAGCTGATGTGGAAGTTTAGCCTCTCATCTAAATGAAGAAATGCTTGATAGAACATAACTACTAAAAATATATATAACTGAACCTAAAAGAAAGGAAGCTCTGGATGCCATAAATGAAATGGGAGCTCCAAGTGGGTCTATTAAGAGAAGCTAAAGCTCTGGTAGAACACAAATACATCAGAGTGGGTGCTAAGATCCAGGAGCTTAGCTTTTAATTTCTGGGATATAGCAAATCTAAGACGTGTAAATGAATACTTTGTGCACATTCTGGAGCCTAGAAGGCCACATTGACCATGAAGCATGAAAGGGAAAAAAGATGAATTCTTCTTGCCATGCCTACCCTACACTCTTAGGTGGTAAAAAGAGTCACCCATGAGAAAATGAGATCCTAAACCTGTGAAACATGAGGATGTGGGGATCTGTCACCCTTGAGGTTTAGGAACATTAGGATGAGGCAACAAAATGGTAACTAGTCCAGAGCCATTGCAGCTAACTCCCAGTGCCCCACAAGGGCAAATGTACTGTAAGGATGGTTTTCCAGCCAGAGCTTCTTGAGTATTTAAAGAAGTCATCATCAAAATTACTCTGACTGAAGATGAGCTCAAAATAAAAAATAAAAAATTACTAAACAACATCATGGGGAGAGATATGGAGAGTCAATGAATACAAGCAACAGGAAATTTAGCAAGGAGGAACTATAAAATATCGAGAAAAAAGTATAAATATATTTAGAATGTTAAGAAAATAAAGTCATTAAAATATAAAATTCAATTGCCATGTTAAATATACTAATGTACCATGGAAGAAATTAGTTAAAATTCAGAATTACATGCAGAAACTACCTAAGATACAGAATAAACAGACAAAAATATGAAAAAGAGTTTGAGAGATATAGGGGAGGAAATGAGAAGGCCCAACATACAGTCATGTGTCATTAATGACAAGGATGTGTTCTGAGAGATGTGTCATTGGGTGATTTCACTGTGGTCTGAACATCAGAGTGTACTTACACAAAGTTGATGGCATAGTCTACTACACACATCTAGGCTACATGGTATGGCCCATCGCTCCTAGGCTACATCTGTACAGCACATTACTATTGTATTGAATACTGTAGACAGTTGTAACAAAATGGTAAGTATTTATTTGTGTATCTAAACTTATCTAAACATAGTATTTGTGTATCTAAACTTATCTAAACATGTATAGTAAAAATATGGTATGAAAGATAAAAAATGGTACTCCTGTTTAGGGCACTTATCAGAAATGGAACTTTGAGGACTAGAAGTTGATCTGGATGAGTCAGTGAGTGGTGAGTGAATGTGAAGGCTTAGGATATTGCTACACACTACTGTAGGCTTTAAGCTACACAAAATTTTTAAAATTTTTTTTCTTTAATAATAAGTTAACCTTAGCTTACTGTAACTCTTTTACTTTAAAGACTTTTTAAGTTTTTGAAATTTTTGACTCTTGTACTTAGCTTAAAACACAAACACATCGTACAGCTACACAAAAATATTTTATTTCTTTATATTCTTATTCTATAAGCTATTTTATATTTTTACAATTGTATTTATTTTTTACTTTTTAAACTTTTTTGTTAAAAACTAAGACACAAGCACACACTTTATCTTAGGCTTACACAGAGTCAGGATCATCAAGACATCACTAAGCAATAGGAATTTTTCAGCTCCATTGTGATTTTGTGGGACCACTGTCATATATGTGGTCTGTCATTGACCAAAAAGTCGTTGTGTGGTGCATGACTGTATATTTAATAGAAGCTCCATAAAAAGAGATTAGATGCAATGGGAGAAAGACAATATTTGAACAGATAGTCATGTAGGATTTTTCCAGAAAATATGCATCTTGAGAATGAAGGAACACATGAAGTCCCAAAAAGAATTAATAAAAAGAAATTTACCCTTAAGCCACATCATACTGAAATTACAGAATGTCATGGAGAATAATATTAAATGCTAACCAAATGTGAAGACAGATGATCCTCCAATTGTAACATTTAGACTTATGGTCGCAGCAGAAGCCAAAGTCGTTAGGGTAGTATCTTCAAAAGGCTGAGAGATGCTATCACGCTAGAATTCTATATTCAGTTGAACTCTCAGTCAAGAATGAGAACAAAATAAAAACATTTTCGGGCAACATCTAATATAGTAAAGTCTCCAAAACTACAAAAGCATTTACTTCAGTAAGAAGGAAACTAGGGAGGAGGGGGAAATGGGACGTTATTATACTAATCAATGGACATATAGTTTCAATTAAATATGATAAATAAGTTCTAGAGATCTTCTATATAACATTGTATCTATAGTCAACAATACTGTATTGGACACTTAAAAATGTGTTGAAAGGGTAGATTTCTTGTTAAATGTCTTTTTCCACAATAAAATAAAATTTACAAAAGGAAGGAAACTAAATTTAGATGAAAGGAGTGAATTATGTAAACAAATGATGAAGAAACAGTATTAAACCACTCTTTTCTTTAAACATTATTAAACACCAAATCATTTCCATTTCCAAATCATAAAAACTTTGTTATGCTTTTATTTTAATATAAAGATACTTTAAGGAAATATTTTATTTATTTCAATTTCCTATAAGTAAATATAAATATTAATAATGCTGGTATGTTTAAGTAAAATATGGAGTATACAAAAAATGAAATACGTAACCTTAAAGACTTTTTTTTAAATTTCAGGGGTACAAACACTTTGGCTACATATATTGGCTTTGTACCACTTGAATCAGCACTTCAACTGTGCCTACTCCCCAGAAAGTGTTCACTGCACCGATTAGGTCTGAATTTACTTGACCTCTCCTCCCCCCTCCCACCCAATGAATGTTACTTCCATATGTGCACATAAGTGTTGATAAATTAAGGCTAATTTAATGGTGACTACATGTGATACTTGTTTTTCCATTCTTGTGATACTTCACTTCGAAGAATGGGCTCCAGCTTCATCCAGGATAATACAAGAGGTATTAGATCACCATTGTTTTTTATGGCTGAGTAGTACTCCCTTGTTTACATACACCACATTTTATTAATCTACTCATGTATTGGTGGGCACTTGAGTTGTTTCCACATCTTTGCAATTGTGAATTTTGTTACTATAAACATTTGAGTGCATATGTCGTTATTATAGAATGTCATTTTTTCCTTTGGCTAGAAATCCCAGTAGTGGGATTGCTGGATCAAATGGTAGTTCTACTTTTAGTTTTTTGAGATATTTCCATATTACTTTCCATAGAGGTTGTACTAGTTTGCAGTCCCACCAGCAGTGTATGAGTGTTCCTATCTCTCTGCATCCACACCAAAATTTATTGTTTTGGGACTTTTTGATAAAGGCCACTCTCACTGGAGATAAGTGACATCTCATTGTGGTTTTGATTTGCATTTCCTTGATAATTGGAGATGTTGAGCATTTTTTCATGTTTGTTGGCCATTAGTCTATCTTCTTTTGAGAAGTCCCTTTTCATGTCTTTTGATAGGGTTGTTTGATTTTCTCTTGGTGATTTTTCTGAGTTCTATGTAATTCTAGTTATCAGCCCTTTATCGGATGTGTAGCATGCAAATATTTTCTCCCACTCTGTAGGTTGTCTGCTCTCATGATAGTTTCCTTGGTTGTGCAGAAGCTTTTTCATTTGATTAGGTCCCATTTAGTTATTTTGGTTGTTGCTGTGATTGCCTTTGGGGTCTTTTTCGTAAATTCTTCCTCTAGACCAACATCTATTAGAGCTTTTCCAACATTTTCTTGTAGAATTCTTATAGTTTTATGCCTTAGGTTTAAGTCTATTATCCACAGTGAGTTGATTTTTGTGAGAGGTGAAAGGGGTGGATCCTGTTTCAGTCTTCTACATGTGGTTATTTAATTTTCCCAGCACCATTTATTGAATAAGGATTCATTTCCCCAGTGTATGTTTTTGTCTGCTTTGTCAAAGATTAGATGGCTATACGAGGATGATTTTATATGTGGGTTCTCAGTTCATTCCATTGGTCTATGTCTCTGTTTTAGTGCCTGTACCATACTGTTTTAGTTAGTATAGCCTTGTAGTATAACTTGAAGTCTGGTAAATTGATGCCTCCCAGTTTGTTTATTCTTTTTGCTTAAAGAGTGCTTTTGCTATACGGGATTTTCTCTGGTTCCATACAAAGCATAGAATTATTTTTTCTAGATCTGTAAAAACTGATCTTGGTATTTTAATAGGAATTGCATTGAATCTGTATAGATAATTTAACAATATTGATTCTGCTGATCCATGAGCAAGGCATAGTTTTCCATCTGTTTACATCCTCTGCAAATTCTTTTCTCAATGTTTCATAGTTCTCCCTATATAAGTGTCTCACCTCCTTAGTTAAATATATTCCTAAACATTTTATTTTCTTTGATGCTATTGTGAAAGGTATTGTGTTTTTTATTTGATTCTCAGCTTGACTATTATTGGTGTATATGAAAGCTACGGATTTATGTACAATGATTTTGTATCCTGAGACTTTGCTGAATTCATTTATCAATTCCAGGAGTCTCTTGGTTGAATCTTTGGGGTTTTCGAGATATAATGTCATATCGTTAGCAAAGAGTGATAATTTGATTTCTTCTGCTCCCATTTCGATACTCCTGATTTTCTGCTCTTGTCTGATTTCTCTGGCAAAGACGTTCAGCGCTATGTTGAATAAAAGGGGAGACAGTGAGCAGCCTTATCTGGTTCCAGTTCTAAATGGGAATGCTTTCAATTTTTCCCCTTTCAGTACGATGTTAGCTGTGGGTTTGTCATATATGGCTTTTATCATTTTGAGGCATGTCCCATCTATACCTATTATCTTCAGCATTCTTATCCTAAAAGGGTATTGAACTTTGTCGAATGACTTTTCTCCATCTATTGAGAGGATCATATGGTCTTTGTTTTTGCTTTTATTTATATGGTGTTTTCCTTTGTAGGTTTCCTGCTATTTCACCTTTCTGCTCATAAGAGTGCCTCTTTCCTGTTTACTTTGGCCAGCCTAATGACTATTTGACCTGGTGATTGCCTTTTCACATTGAATCTCCCAAGGAGTCCTGTATGCTTCTTGTACCCGGATATCTAGATTTCTTGCTAGGCCAGGGAAATTTTCTTCAATTATTACTTCAAGTAAATTATCCAACCCTTGTGTATTATTTTCTTTGCCTTCAGGGATGCTTATGATTCTTATATTTGGCCTCTTTATATGATCCTACATTTCTTGTATGCTTTGTTCATGCCTATTGCTTCTGTGTTCTTTCTCTTTGATTTGTTTAGCTCGTAGGTGTTATCTTCAAGTTCTGAGATTCTTTTTTCTGCATGAGCCAGCTTATTTAAGGCTTTCCACTGTGTTTTATAATTCTTTGAATGCATTTTTCATTTCCAGAATTGTGTTTGATTTTTCCTTAATACTTTGATTTCTTTAGAGAATTTTTCATTCAATTCCTACATTGTTTTTGTGGCTTATTTATGTTGGGTTTCTATTTTTTCCTGAATTTAATTGAGCATTCTTATAATCCATATTTGAAATTCTTCATTTGTCATTTTAACTGTTTTGTTTAAGTTGGTGTCTGTTGCTGAGGAGCTATTGATTTCTTTGGGGGGTGATTTTTCATGTTTCCAGATTTCTTTCACTGGCTCTTTCTCATCTGGCCTCTTGGTTAAGAGTTGGGGGTGCTAAGAATGGTTTATGCCCTGTCTCCATGTCCCCAAGGATTGTTTCCTGACCATGCCTGGGGGATGAGCACTGGTCCTGAAATGTCTTTGGGGAGCTTTAGAAGGGTTGAAGAACCTCTTGGGTTACCTCTGATCTTTTGTCTTCACCTCTTCTCAAGGGAGTGTACTGAGCTTGGTCCCCCAGCTTAAGCTCCAAGCTGGTGGATTGTACTTGTGGATATGAATCCACTGCTCTCTAACAGCTTGAGATGGAAGGCACTATGTTTATTTATGGAGTTGTTCCTATTGTGATTGATCGTAGTTTGCATGGAGGAGCCGATTACTCAGGTAATCTATTGTGCCCATGGTAGGCTTTGGTCCTACGTGGCTATGAGCAGCTTGAGCCAAAATTACTTTCCTGAGATACCAGGAATGGAGGAAATGCAGAGGAGGAGGCATCCAGATGCAGGGATGTCAGCTCTCTGGTTCCTTGTGGTACTCCCCCATGGGATGAGAGCCCTGTGTCCCATTGCAGGCCTGAGGCATCCAGGTTGGTGAGGGGAGGAAAAATCCTTACCTGGGCTCCAGAACTTCCTTGATTTGGTTTGTGCCAATTTCTCCCTTTTATCCTCTTCTCTGTCAGCTGCTCGGTTCCTCCTGGTGGTGTCCCTGGATTCCACTGGTATCAGTCCCTGTGGTCCATTCCTGATCAGAATCACCCTCCACTCCCCTCAGTCCAACCCTCAACTCCTCTGCCAGGAAGGTCCAACAAGCTTTGACTCTAGTCAACCACCTTGAAGTCCCCTTCCAAGAATGTTTGTTTCCATGTTATAGTGCCTATATTAAGAAGATAAGTAAGAAAGCAACATATATAGCATCATATTCACTATTATGTGAGCTGAATAAAAATACATAGAAAAAATCATAAGGTAATGTACCAAAAATGTTAAAAATCATATTTTTGATGTCATAATGATATTTTCCCTTTTGCTTTATACTTTCCAAAATCCTACAATGGACATATACTACTTTAATAAGGAAAGAACTTCAAAATACTTAAAAAATAGAATATTTTACTAAATTATGAATTTCACTAAATAAACACCATGTTTATATTTTGCAGGCAAATCTCTCCTCACCATCTTCTACAGTATCTGAGAGTCAACTGGTATGTATCTTCTTGATAAATCATAGATCTATTTCTGAAAATTCTGATCTCTCAAGACAGCTTTATTGGAGTAAAAGTGAATAGAGAATAAATTTACTACATATAAATTTATTCACTTACTTGTCTAATAAAAGCTTACTGATACCTTACTAAAGCTCTGTGGTGGTTGTTTTGCATGTGACAAACACACATAAAACTACACACAGATCCTACCTGTCAGCAACTTAAACCTTAGTAGTGGTATTAGAAGAGATTGGGTCAAAAGAAACATGCTATTGGAATTTAGAGAGGAAATCTTACTTCCTGTTGGGAGAGATCCAAAATGGGATCAAGGGTCATGATTAATAATGTAGAGTAGTTTCTGAATTTTAGAAATGAAATGAGAAATGAGATATTTCATACAGGAGAGTTAGCATGTGAATAGTTTACACCAGTGCTGAGCAATAGAAATACATGAATGACAAAAGCAAGCCACATAGTGATTTTAAATTTTGTAGTAGCCATATTCAAAAGTAAAATTAAACAAGTAATGTTAATTTCAATAATCTAGTTTATTTAATGCTACATAAATATTTTCATTTCTACTGATAATCCGTATAAAAATTGAGATTTTTTACATTTCTTTTTTGGGTGAAAATCTTTGAAATCTTCTGTGTATTTTATACTTATAGCAAATCTCAATTCAGGCTAATCACAAGGGCTCAACAGTGGGGCTATGGGCTGCATTGGGCAGCATAGATCTAAACCCTAGAATCTGTTATTTATAGATAAAAATATGATTAAATAGGAGAATTACTTTTCTTATAGTCTTTTGTATTTCTTTTTCAAATAGTGTTTAGCAAATTGAAGCCATAAAATAAATTTCCTAGATATTACTGGTTAAAGACTTTCTTTATCTCTTTGAAAGTTTATTGTCTAAAATTATAAATTTGCAAACAATAGACATCTGCAATAAAATTAATGGGAATTTCTAGTAAATCATTCAGAGACATTAAGAAGACAAAATCACTGTTTGGTACTGATTTTCCCGTCTCCCTTTTTAAGCAATTGTTTTGGTGCCCTATATTCACAGCCAACAAGTAATGTTGCCATTATCATGCCAAAAAGACAACATTATTTTTATTTGTAATACTTTGAATTCATAAAAAGCATAGTTTGTTAAAATAGCTTGATTCAATCAAACCACTTGAGTATACTAGCGTTTATACATATAGTGTATATATGGGGTGTGTTTGAGTGTGTGTGTGCAATTTTAGTGCCAATTGGTTAGAACAGTGGAAATAGTGTAGTATACTTGAAAGAATGCTGGAATGAGTGTCAGAAGACCTATCTTATGCTTCCTGCTCTGACATTAACTAATAGGCTGATGAGTCACAAGTTTGGGAAGCTGGAGTTCAATTTCCTAATTGAACAATAAGAGCATTCTATTATATACTTTCCAAGCCCTTCCAGTGCTGTGAATCTAGGGTTACCAACACAGTGAAGTTGAAGGAGTTGCCATGGAAACAAGCACTGCAATAACATAATGAAGTTGAACAGTGATTTTCCACTTTAGATATGGGACCATTACTGCAACTATTTTAATATTTAAAATAATGACATTTATTTATTGGGAGTAATATATGGAAATCAAGAATGTTCTGAACATTCTCATATATAATGTCAGTCAGCATCATGTACAAAATACAGATTTTAGGTATTGGTTGACTAAATATACGTTTGTGTATGTGTGTGTATATATTTTTTATATATTTCAGTTCTGGTTTAGTTCTTAAAGAAATTATTTCGAAGAGGCAAATATATATGTAATGCTTTTATTAAATGAGACATAGCAAAAACAACTCACTATGAATGTAATAAAAATACTTTTTTGATGAATTAAATAATCCTGTGTTTGTGTTCTCTAGGGGGAAAAATACAAAGCATTACTTTGATTGACTTTGATGATAATTTCTTTCCATTTACTTTAGACCTTTTCTTAAGGAGTTCAAGGCGTATCTTAACCAAGTTTTAAATTAAGTTTTAATCTCAAAATGCCCTTGAGATATAGGTAGGTTTGTGAAGGGATTATTATCAAGCAAGCTGATCACAAAAAATTTGAGTATCTCTTAGATTGATATAATTATTCAATTCAATCACTTTGCTTTCTATTTCATGACATTAACCCTGTATTTACACTATCTGAGAGTGGAATAATCGGAATGAAAATAATTGTATGCAAGGGCTGTTATGTGGCATTTACTTCTTTAAGAAATTAGAATATTTTTACTCCTAAGTAATATAAGTTATGAATAAAGCTATATTTTTTCATTTTTTATGAATGAATTTTAAATATTTGCCATAATGAACTCTGTTCAGGTTTAATTTCTGAATAATATGAGTAAATAAGAATGCCTTTAAAAATTATGATATATTTTTATATTTTTATGTATGTATGTGTTTATAACACATACATACATATAGATGCCAGATGTCAGATAGGTAATTCTGATTATTTTTATACATATGTAACTTTGCTCTTATATGTGTATATGTATGTATATATAGCACATAAAAACAAAGTTATTGAGAATGTATATTATAGTTAAATTATATAAATATATATATTATGCTTTTTATAAAATACGCAGCTAGTTAAAATTATTTCATTCCTATTTTATAAGGAAAATGTAGCAAATTGTTTGAAGAGAAAGTATATGACGAATTGCTATGGTACCCCAACTTAGTATAAATCTCAAGTTGTTTTTGAGATTTGACTTTTAAACGATATATCATTTTTTCATGCCTTTTTTTTTTTACCTTGGCTTATCTATTTGCTTGTTTTCTTTCCAACTGTGCTAATTCAATGTTGGAAGTGAAAAAGAAATAGGACCACGATCCTTACTCTTAAAATATTTCTATTGTTTACTCTGAAAGCCAGTTATTTAGGGTTGGGCCTGGGAGACTATTTTGGAGGCTTTTATGAAGCTAGTTCACTAATCTCGGTTTCTCCTCTTCTATGAAATAACATTGCTGGAGAACAGTACCAGAAAAGAACTTAGAGATGAGGGTATTGGAAATACCCATCTATAAACTGGAGAGTGTAATACGTACTCTGTCAATCTGAAGTGGTTATTGTGAGGCTCATGTATCATAATATGTGGAGTTCTCAATATAGTCCTATAGACATAGGAGGTGTTATTATTGCACATAAAATCTCTGAATTATCAAGAGACAATATGAGTAGCCTTCTTAAAGACAAAGAAACAGAGAATCACAAAGTTTAGATAGATTATCTAAGATCACAGTGTTAGTGTTCATCCTTATTCTGCATAGTTTTCAAAAAGGAATCATTGTTACTGACTTTAGATAATTCAAGGAGAATAAGAAAAGATTAATAAAGGGGTTGGGAAATTAGGCCTCTATGGAATATTACTTTCACTAGGCACTTCCTGTATCTGGCTCTGTCTGGTGTTTCTGCATTGCCTGAAAACCAAACAAGAGAGAGGGTAGAATCAGAATGTTAAGGGTTTCACACCTTGGATAGTGCTTCCTCTATCATATTAAAAGGAGTAAGAGGAAAGATCCAGTATTTAGGATAAGCCTTCACAAAACTTTCCTAATTTTTGAGCTGAATCATCACAAAGGTATTAACAAAATCTGGTGGGTCTCTTTTCTCTGCAAAGGAAAATTTAGGCTCCACAGGATAGGTAAGAATTGATTTTCCTTGGCACTAGGGGAGCCTGGTTTAGATGGCATTTCACTTTTGCTTTTATAATTTCATGCCATTACAAAATGTTCAGTGCTGTCCAGGATGGAATACTGAATCTAGAGAGTACCAAAACAATAGATTAAAAAAAAAATCAGCCACATAGCAATATATAGGTAAAAGCAAAATGGAAATTACTGGAACACTATAAAGAAGAGTGCTTGAACTTGTAGATACTTTGTTCGTAGTTCTGGATGCCAGCTGATGAGTCAGCGGTGCATGACTCATCTTTCTGAGGGCCCTTGAAGTGTCTGTTGTTCAGAAAATGCAGCCCTGAAAGCTTTTGTGTGGAACCGATGTCTTCTTCAAGCTCAAAGGCAGTTTCTCCTTGACCAGCTTTTCCCTGACATAACATACTTAAGTGTTACAGCATTTATCATGTACGCCCCCTCAGGTTTGAGTCATGCTATTGTCTTTTCTTTAACCACTGAAATATTTCAATCTGGCCAATCTGTATTGTGTATCTTCCTCAAAATGTTTTTTGAGCTATGGGATGTGGCTTATAATTATTGAAGTTCTATGTATGTTTAGTTTTATACACCTATTATAGTAATTATAAAACTTTTTTAGAAAAACATATCAAGTAGGTACTTCCCTGAATTGTCTAGATCATTAAGAATCAACACTCTATATTTATAAAAATAAAATATATATTCTTTTTTTTCTTTCAAACTTCTTTTATGCTGCTTTTTCTTTACAAAGTTCTGTTGTGCTTATTATTCATTAGATTCTCTCAATCACCATGTGTGTTAGTATGGCAGGAATTGTTATTTTCATTATTTTGATGAAAAACTGAAGTTCAGATATCTAGAATGCCATGTCAACAGTCCCCTCGTAATGGCTAATATAAAAGTCTGTTTTGTTTTTTCCAATATTGGGAGCTTTACCCTATGCCATAATATTTTGAGATTTGAGATACTTGTTTGAAGGGAAAATAAAGCTTAAATATTTGCTTCAAACATATGATGTTTCTTTTAAAAAATAATTAGAGCCAATAAACATGTATTAATTGAAAGAGTAAAGCAGAAAAATAATTTACAGAATATTGCTTTTGTCCACAATCTTGACTGGTAGAATGATTTTGAGTTTGTACAAGTTTTTTTTTTTTTTGCCATGGAAATACTAAAGGGAAAAAAAAAGCACTGGAAAATGAAAACAAAACTTAACCAAATGGGTAAAAAAAAAAACCATGGCACTTTCACAAACTTTTTGGATCCATCAAATTAATATTATTTCTAGCCAGACTCACAGAATTTACTATATGCTATTTTATTACTTTCTTGACATTTTGTTACACGTCTTATCTCTCCAGAAAGATTAAGATAAACCCTTGGAAGCTGGGATGCTGTCCTTTATTTCTTTTGGTGCTCTAGTACAGCACCCCAGAGCCTACTACTGTAGTCAAAGGCAATTAAAAAACATCAATCCACTAGTTGCAGTTACTAATTTAAGAAAGATGTTGCTCTAAGAAGCCATTATTTTAAAATATTGGTGATGGATTCTCTAGGTCAGCACTGGCAGTTAATCTTCAACTTTGGTCTCCAGCCAGAGGCTGTACCAACTTGCTGTCATACAATTATGATTAGCAGTTCCCAAGGATGAAAACATTGTCTATTTTTACAGTGCTCCAAGTGACAATGTTCAAGTGTACACTTGATGGATTATAAACATAGATGAATAGCAGGCTTAGACCAGTGCCTTACAACCCATTAAAATCTGCCACTGGGCCCCGGTGATTCTACATACTCTATCCTTTGGACAGTTTCTGCCCTTAAACTACTGGTAGAATCAGATGAGATCTCCTTAGCTTTACCTCATTCCCAGCTCTTGAATTCTTTTTTTTTTGGACAGATTTATTGATGTATAATTTACATTCCATGCCATTACTCCATTGTAAGTGAACAATTAAATGATTTTTAGTAAATTTACCAAGTTGTACAGCTATTCACATAAATCAGTTTTAGAAGATTCCTTCCCCCTACTAAGTCCCCTAATTCCCATCCCCAACTACATTTCAAGCATGCCCCTCCCCATCACAATGCTCTCCACATCCCTCAACTGTGGGTCTACCCCCCCAGCCCCCGAAATCCTGATGGACACCACCATCATTTGAGCACCATAGTGTTAATCAGTCAGTACCAATTTGATGGCGAATACATGTGGAGCCCATTCTTCCGATCTTGTGTCACCTCATTTTGAATAATGGGCTTGAGCTGAATCCAGGATAACATAAGCGGTGATAGCTCACTGTCGTTTCTTAAAATCGAGTAGTATTCCATTGTAAATATATACCAAATTTTAATAATCCACTCATGAATTGACGGGCACTTGGGTTGTTTCCCCGACCTAGCAATAGTGAATTGTGCTGCCATAAACATTCAGGTGCAGATGTCTTCATTATAGAATGTCTTATGTTCTTTTGGGTAGGTGCCTAATAATGCTATTGCTGGATAGAATGGTATTTCTGTTTTTAGTTCTTTGAGAAATCTCCAAATTCTTTTCCACAGAGGATATACACAAATCAGAGTCATTCATAAACGTTAAAAACAGTCAAGCCGAACCTCAAATCAAAAACACAGTACCTTTTACGATAGCCCCCCCCAAAAATTAAATATCTAGGAATAAATTTAACAAAAGATACGAAAGACTTATACAAGGAGAATTACGAAACACTAAAAAAAGAAATTGTAGAAGATGGATAAAGATGGAAAAATCTACCTTGTTCATGGATTGGTAGAATCAATAGTTAAAATGTCAATTTTACCTATAGTGATCTACAGAATAAATGCCATTCCCATCAAATTACCATCATTATTCTTTACAGATCTAGAAAAAATAATTCTTCACTTTGTATGGAAACAGAAAAGACCTCGTATAGCCAAAGCAATCTTAAGCAAAAAGAACAAGCTGGGAGGCATCAGTCTTCCAGACTTCAAGTTGTACTATAAGCAATAATAATCAAATAAGCCTGGTATTGGCACAAGAACAGAAGCATCAATCTTTGGAACAGGACTGAGAGTCCAGAGATGAAACCATCTGCATATGGTAACCTAATCTTTGATAACCCAGACAAAAATATACATTGGGGAAAAGAATCTCTTTTCAACAAATGGTGCTGGGAAAACTGGATAGCTACATGAAGAAAAATGAAACTGGATCCCTACCTCTCACCTCTCACAAAAATACACTCAAGAGGGTTAACAGACCTAAACCTAAGGCAGTAACCTTAAGAATCCTAGAAGAAGATGTTGGGAAGACCCTTTCAGACATTGGCCTAGGCAAAGAATTC
>CAUYRT010020783.1:0-37305 GCA_963574885.1 Lepilemur ruficaudatus
TGTCAAAAGTCATCTAATTTGCGCTTTAAATATGTACAGCTTGGTGGCGCATGCCTGTAGTCCCAGCTACTTGGGAGGCTGAGGCAGGAGGATCACTTGAGCCCAGGAGTTTGAGGTTGCTGTGAGCTAGGCTGACGCCACCGCACTCTAGCCCAGGCAGAGTGAGACTCTGTCTCAAAAAAAAAAAAAAAAAAGAAAGAAAGAAAAAAAGTCAGTTCTTATTACCACCTATTTGATGATAATATGTCTTTTTCTTTGTTTATATGATTTTCTCTTTTTCTTTCATTTTCAGTTTTATACAATGTGGCTAGTCTGATTTTCTTTACACTTACTCAACGTTTGTAGGCATTTTGAATGTGAATTAATATCTTTTCTTCACTTTTGTAAAAGTCTCAACTATTATCTATTCCAATATTGCTTTTGCCACGTTCTCCTTCTGCTTTCCTTTTTGAACTCTGATTACACGTCTACTAAACATTTGCACATGTTCTGTTTGTCTTTTAGCTTTTTGCTGTATTTCCCATTCTTTTGCTCTCTATGCTTTAGTCTGGATCTATTCTGCTGACTACATTAAAGCTCAACAATCCTCCCTTCAACTGTGTCAATATGCGTTTAAATTCATCTACTCAGTTCTTCATTTCTGTTATGTTTTTAGTTCTAGAATTTCATGTGATTCTTTTTAATAGATTCTAATTCTTTGATAAAATTCTCTATTTTGCCACTTATTTACCTTACACATATTTTTCAGCTTTCAGTACCATACCTTCAGTATCTGGATCTCCTGACGGTCTCTTTCCATTGCCTATTTTTTACCTTGTGGTTTTTTCAATCACTTGATCTTGCCAAGTACTTTTTTATTTGTCAGATATTATGTATAAAAACCATAGTGATAATTTAAAGTTCTGTATGATGTTATCTTCCTCCAGAGGATATGTACTTTTATTTAGACACACAAGATAGGACAAATCAATTTATTTTACTTTTTTTTTTGTTTTCCAAAATGATTTTATTAATTTATACTGTCATGAGCCTTTTTTATATTAACAGTCAATTTTTATTTTTTCACTGTTATAAAAGACATATAACATAAAATTTACCATCTTAACCCTTCTTAAGTATACAGTTCAGCGTAACTAAACACATTCACAATGCTGTGCCACCGTCTCCACCATCTAGCTCCATAACTCTTTTCATCTTGTAAAACTGAAACTCTGTGCTCATTAAACAATACCGGCTCCCCCCCCCATTCCTCCCTACCTGCAGTCCCGGGAAACCATCATTCTACTTTCTTTTCTTTTTTTTTTTTTTTTTTTAGACAAAGTCTCACTCTGTTGCCCGGGCTAGAGTGCCGTGGCATCAGCCTAGCTCACAGCAACCTCAAACTCCTGGGCTCAAGCAATCCTTCTGCCTCAGCCTCCCGAGTAGCTGGGACTATAGGTATAAGCCACCATGCCCGGCTAATATTTTCTATATATTTTTAGTTGTCCAATTAATTTATTTCTATTTTTCAGTAGAGACAGGGTCTCACTCTTGCTCAGGTTGGTTTCGAATTCCTTACCTTGAGCAATCTGCCTGCTTCAGCCTCCCAGAGTGCTAGGATTACAGGTGTGAGCCACTGCGCCTGGCCCTGAGAAACTTTTAAAACTTCCCCAAATGCTCAGGTGCACCCCAACTAATTAAATCAGAATCTATGGAGGCAAGACCCAGGAATCAGATCCCAGGTGACTCCAATGTGTGCAAGAGTCAGAATAACTGGCCTAGATTTTTTTTGCCTGATAACCCATCTCGGTGAAACTGAGTAGCATTGGTCCCTTCCCCATCTCTCACACACTCCTGCCTCTTCCACATCTCCAGGAGTCCCCAGGGGGCATCTGACAGACGATTAGGGTAAAGCGTGGACTGCCACTCTGGCCTCCACTGCCATGTCCAGTCCACTCTGGCCATCACTGGCACAGCCTTTGCCACTTGCTCCCAGCTGCCAACATTCAGGCCCCACAGATGCCGTTTCCTGGTGCTGTGTCATTCACGGCTCAGCTGCAGCTCCGGACCACAGTGGGAAACTTAACCCCCCATGCTCTAAGTTCTTCTCTTTCACTGAAGGCTCCCAGCCGAATCCCTCAGGCCCCAAGAATTTACTGGGACAGCTCTGTTTGTTTACAAAATAGACCTTTTGTTTCAAGGTGTTCACTACCACTCCTAGAATAGCTCAGAGCGTTTTAAATACTGTTCATCAGAAGAATCACTTTCCCCCGTCTTCAGGTCCTGTCACCGAGTCTGTTCATTGTGCTGTATCCCACCTGAAATAGGTGTAAATTTTCCTTCCAGGGCTCTTCCATTCCCCGGCAGTTTGCCTATTGACATCAGCACCTGATTCATCAGACATGCCTGTGTACACTGTAACCTCCTTAGCCTCATGCCACCTAACTCCACATGAACACATGTTACTGGGCCAGCCAGCACACTGGCTCTAAATATAGAGAATAGGCTATATTTTAGTACTGCTATTTAAATTTCATTAATTGTGGCCACCTAAACATAGGAACTCATTCATTCAGAATCAAATTGATAGGAAAACTGAAATTACTGAATTTTTTTACACACTTTATACTTCATTTTCAAACCTTTTTGTATTTTGAGATAATTGTAAATTTGCATGCAGTTGTGAAAAATAATCCAGAAATCACATACAGCCTTCATATACCCTTCATCCAGTTTCCCCCAATGTTAACATCCGGTATAACTATTGTGCCTGAATATAGTTGATACAATCCATCAACTATATTCAGATATCACCAGTTTTGCATGTCTTCATTTCTGTGTCTGTGCAAGTGTTTGGTGCTGGGCAATTTTGTCACATGCATAGATACATATGGTCACTGGAATACAGTACAGTTCCTATATAAGGATCTGTCATGCCACCCTTTTATAGCCACAACTACTTTTCTTCCTTAAACCCTGGCAACCACTAATCTGTTCTTCAGCTCTATAATTTTGTCATCTCAAGCATATAATACAAATGGAATCATCGGTATGTTGCTTTGTATAGTTTTTTTAGTGTTTGCTCTAGGTGTTATAATATGCATCCATAACTTGTTGGAGTCTATGGGTAACAACATGTTACCCATCAATGTTGTTACCCATGTTACCACATCTATTGACGTACAGAAATCTTACTTCTATTTAGGTCCTTTTACCCTCCCTGTTCCTTAAATGTGATTGTCTTAAGTATTTCCTCTATCAAGATTAGGACCACATCAGATCATGTTACAGTTTTTGCTTCAACTATCAAAATGTGATTTAAAAAACTCATGAGAAAGTCAATTACATTTACCCCTATTTTTACCAATTCTAATGTTCTTTCTTTTTTGAAGTCCCAAGCCTTCTTCTGTTATTTCTTTTAGCCATTCTTTTAATAATAGGTCTGGTAGCTTGTTAGCGACAAATTTTCTTAGCTTTCTTTCTTCTAAGAATGTCTTCATTTCCCCTTCATTGCTGACAGACACTTTTGCGAGATATAGAATTTCAGGTTAACAGTTCTATCCTTTCAGGACTTGAAAAATGTCGTACCACTTACTCTGGCCTCCCAGGTTTCAGATGAGAACCTGTTCTCACTCTCACTGGTGTTCCCCTCTAAGCAATGTATCATTTCTCTCTGGCTCCTTCAAGATTTTTGTCTTTAGTTTTCAGAATTTTAATAATGATGTGTCTTAGCATGGATTTCTTTGGATTTATCTTATTTGGTATTCTTTAAGCTTCTTAAATCTGTAAGTTTATGCCTTTCACCAAATGTGGGAAGATTTCCGTTATTTCTTTGAGTACATTTTCAGTCCCACTTTCCCTCTCCTGAGGATCCGAAGATGCAAATGTTAGTTCTTTTATTTCGCCACATGTCCTTGAGACTGTTTATTTTAGTTTTTTCAGTCTCTTTTTTCCTTTGAGTAAATTCTATTGATCTGTCCTTGGGTTCACTGATTATATCCTGTGTTATCTTCACTGTACTATTGAGCCTATCCAGTATATTTTTCATTTAGCTTATTTTATTTTTTACATCTATAATTTCCAATTAGTTTTTTTTATGACCTCTAATTCTTGGCTGAGATTTTCTATTTTTTCATTTGTTTCAAGAGAATTTGTAATTGTTTTGTGACGGTTGCTTTAAAATTGTTGTCAGATAATTCTAACATCTGATTCATCTTGATGTTCGTATCTGTCAATTGTCTTTTCTCATCCATGTTCTGATTTTCAATTGTGTCCTGAACGTTTTGATATTATATTATGATACTCTGAATCATGTTTAATCTTATTTTATTAGCAGGCAGTCCCCCTGTTGAGAAGTTGAAAGGTAGGCAGGTGTGTGTGTTTAGCTTCCTGATGCCACCCTGGCCAAAGTGGAATGTTGACCCACACTGCCTCATTGCACTGGGTGGGTGGAAGATCTGCTCCCTGCTGGGCCCCACTGACACCTTCCCAGTGAAAGTGAGGCACTGAATCTACCATCTCATTGCCTCCAAATAGGGGTGAAAACTCAGCTCCCCACTGGGCCCTGCTGTCACTAGAGAGAAGGGCCCAGAGAGCTGTCACACGTAGCTTCGTTGCCTCAGGTTGGGGGCAGAAGGTCAGCTCCCTACTGGGCCCTGCTGAAATCAGGGGAGGGGATAGAGGGAAGTCAAGGGACAACTGGAATGCACATCTCATCCCCTCGTTTGGCCTGGTTGATTTTGGGTGATGACGGGTTGAGGCAAGCAGAGTGCTGATCAACTGTGTTTTGTGCATCCTTGTTCAGTCTCATTGCTGCTGGGTGGGTGTGGGGGTTCAGCTCCCCATTGGGCCCTACTGACACCACAGGTGGAGTGCTGACTAGCCCTGCCTTGCATAGCCTACTCAGTCTCGTTGAGGCCAGGGGCTGGTGGGGGGCAGGAGGGAGTGTCGGATTGGAGGCTCAGTTTGCGGTTGGACCCATGCTGGTGTTACCCTGGTGGGAGAGTAGAAGTGCTGCCTGCTTCTGCCAGGCAGGAAATGGAAGATCGGCTCCCTGATCAGTCCCACCAAGTCCACTGGGCAGGGGAGTTGAGCACCAGCACTGGACTCCACAGGGACAGAAGATGGGGTAGATCAGCTCCCATCCTGCCTCACTGAAACTATGGACAGGGGGATACAATTTTCCCTTTGGCGTTTGGCAAGATTAGGATAGGTGTGACCAAAAACATTTTCCATTGCAAGGGCACCCTTTTCTTGGTCCTTTGGCTGGGAGGAACAGACAGTTCTTAGAGCTTGTTTTGTCTGTGCCTGTTGGCAGTTCTAGGCTGGAGGCATCTGCAGCACCCTGTCTGGGTACATGAGGGGCAGTAAAGAAACCCACAGAACTCACCACCATGTTGTTTCTCCAGCCCTAAATCCCTAGGCAGTCCATCTTCCTCTTCCTTCCTTTGAGTCTTCCTATGTTCGCTGTATTAGGTCCACAGTTGTGAGAGAGAGCACCCGGAGTGCTCCACCTTGACCAGAATCAGAATTATTATCTATACTTGATTTTTAAGAGAAACAAATAGATAATAGTTACATTGATATTAACAAAAAGTTCATTTTCAGGTTGTTATAATTTTAGTTTAGCCCAATATTCTACATCTGTCATGCACATTATATTATGTGACAAAAATTAGTTTTCAAAATGAGAATATTCTGGAAATAACTTTGGAAGTGTGAAAGAAAACTTCCCTGTAGTTTTGTGTGGGTGTATCTAAATGAGCTTAATTCTCTGAACAATGGTAGTTTTCATCTTAACTAGAAACCCAATTCTTAACCAATTTGGCGAAAGAGATTTTATTGCACCTGAAAAACTTGGAACAGAATTAGATTATAAACCAATTAGTTTTAAAATAGCAGTGCTGGTGAAAAAGATTCTAAGCAGCACTCAGAGATGTGATGCCTTTCTTCAAGGAAGTGGAGGTTATTATGTAGAAATCTCCACTGGGTAAACAATACAAAAACATGCTTGCCTTTCAGCAAGAGGATGTTAAATTAGATTTTTCCTTCCTTTCTTAAATTTATAAAATTAATATATGCTTCTGGAATAATATTCAAATAATATATAAGTATCAAATGGAAAATATAATAACCCCTTCCTCCCTTGACCTTCAATACTCTCCCCATTGTTAAGAGTTTTGTTTGGTGTGTTTGGCTGGATTTTAGAAACAGTCTTTAACAGTCAAAGATTTCTGTGTACAGATGAACTTGAAATCATTCATTCCCTAAAGATTTTCAAAATCAGTCATGGCAAATGACTTAGGGCAGGTGGGGAAGACCTCTCTCTTGGGGTCTGCTCCAGGTTTCAATTCGTGAAGAATAAGGTGTGGCTACTCTTTAACATACACACACATACACACACACACATGCACACACGTTTTACAAGCTTTTCATTTGAAAAGACTGTTTCAGTGGCACCTTCAGTAGTGTGCTTATTTCTCACTTTATGTGGAACCTTGACGTCATCGTCAAGTACAGAAGGACAGCCTGTAGTACATGATGGGCACTCAGTGAGTATCTGTTGAACAAACTGTAATTATTCTAGGAGGGAAAAACATATCTGTTTTGGTTTTCCTCATAAGAACATGATTTAGATAGAAAATAATTTCATACATATAGCACAATACACTAAAGTTTATTAACCAATTATTTCTCCCAGTGTTTTATTTCCTTCTTTTTTTTAACCAATTGAATGAACCCAGTAATTTCTTCTCCTTGAAGCCTCCTGGAACTGTAGCAGTTTTGTCTCCTTGTCTAACTCATTTGCAAAATTATACCAGATTGGTGAGGGTTGGGGGTGGGAAGAAATCTATTAATCAATTAACCCTGTGGGCTTAATTCAAAATCCAGACAATGAAACCCTGCCCCAGTGCCCAATGAGAAGGACTTGCTCCCTTTTTCCAACCCCTTAGCCTCTGTTTATTTCCTCTTTTATGCTACTTAGCACAGATTTTTGTGGTAGATGGTTGAGTCTGAGTACTGTCTAATATAGGGAAAACATTTTCTTGGTGTATGTACACTGTCTCATTCATTTTAATACTCCCCATTGTACCTGGTGCAATGTCTCGTCCAGAGAAGGTATTCAATAAATATTGACTGAGTGAACAGATCAAATAAACCACATCTTGATTTCAAGGGAACACCATTTAGCCACAAAATTGGATTTTTCCTCTTGTTCATATCTACATTTGCACAATAAGCATTACTATTTTGGTTCTATTTAGTTAGAAAGAATGATTTTTTCAAATCAAACAGTTTATTCATCTGAAATAGTTTACTAAGTTGTTTGCAAAATGAGAGACTCGGGACGTGTTTGAGTATCTGTGTAAGTGAAAGCAAGCCTTGCCACTCCCAAGGAAGCTATTTGAAGCCTGTTGTTCAAAATCAGTCACTGAGAACTGGATGTCTTCTTGGTTGATACCGAGAATCACATTCAGAGAGACTATGAAAGTAAAAGATACTTCACTGGAAATGACACATGCTCTAACAATGGAGTATTATATGTTGCTAACATACCACCTTTCTTTGTAAAGGTACATTCATTTCGCAATCTCATGTGGTGATTATGAGATGTTACCTTGACCTTCTATACCTACAAACATCTGAGAGAACAAAGAACATCTGTTCATTCTTAGCTGCTGCACAATACCAGCCTTAAGGTTTTTTTAAACCCTGTCTATGTGATTGTGAGTGAATCAGATGTTTTCCAAAGATGTACTTGATCTATCTTTGTGACATCATGATGAAATACAGGACATACCAGCAATAAACTTTTCATTCATGACTGATTGTCTCAGATTCATACAAACATGTTCCAGGTGAGAAAGTAGGCAAAGTAGGCAAATTTAAGATTTAACCTTTCACATTTAGTCAAAATAAGGGTTAGTTTCCAGTTTCTTTGTCCAAGAAAAATCTCACTGCATAAAGATACAAATTATGGAATAATATTTTAGGGTTTGATATTTAGGCCTGAAGTGTGTACACTTCCAGAAGGAACTAGAACATTGAAGCTGCTCTAATGCATAAAGCTTTCTCCCTCATGGGATCGGTTTTGCCTTTTCTGTTACCATTTCTGGGGCCCATACCCCTAAGTTAAACAAAATGAGCACAGTGTATAGTTTTCCACTGCAAGATATGAAAGCAAAGCCTCAGTCCCTTGTGCCAGCATCTGTCTGTTCTTCTGGTGTAGCATTTTCAGTTTTCCATTCAGATAGGAAGGAGTTGGAAGGGTGGAGGGGGTTGGAGGTCACTCCCCCATCACCCTCTCCCTATCCTCATCCCTCTCTCCTCATCCCCACGCATCCCTTGAGCCCACAGATTGGTGATGTGATCCTTGAGTGGACACCAGAAATGACCAATTATGCCAGTCTGGGAGATCAGCTTGGTTTAAAGTTCCAGGGCTCTCCCTCTGCACCCTCAGGACAGGGGCTCTGGACTCTCTTGTTATTGTACAGGGAACACAGAAAGACAGCCACACACATTGGCAGGGACATGAGCGCGATATGAGTCTTCTTTGGCAGATATAAATTCTGTGCTCTAATATTAAACAGTGACCAGCATCTGTCCTTAGAAAATGGCATATTTAAATAGAATTTGCAAAGGGGTTAACTGAACAGATAGCACTCTTCTTGTTCATCTGAAAAGAATGTTCTCACCTTAGGGTCTGTCCAATCATTGCAGGTATTTCTTTGATGATGTAGCATTTTACTCTGTTCCATCCTTTGGGTCATGCTCTAGGTCATTCTGATCATTTTTCAAGGCCACATCATAATTTAATGTCTGATTCTTTTCTCAGTCCTCAACGGCTGGCACTTCTCTCTGAAATACAATAGGCCCTAGGCCTACTTATTTGTGTGGTGCCAGCATTCACACTCAAGTAACAGCTTGAGAAGGCTTTTCAGTTGTTTTTATTTTAGAAGTATAATCTCTGTTTTTTGATTAACACAAAACGCTGGCTTTAGGCAAAGCCTTTATTATTATTATTAATTTATGAAATTAGAGGCTGTGAGGGTAAGATGAATCAGTTATTTGTAATCCTAACTAAAAAGAGTCTGGAAATATTGATCATAAAATAGCTGTAAAGATTTTTTTTTTCTAAAACAACTGCTTTTAGACTCTCCACATAAAGACAAAGCCTTCAGCAACATATTTATGTGGTTTGGTTTTATGTTTGTGATAGACCAGGTTTTAGACTGTAACTTTGAACCAGTCAACAGCTGAGTTGGAAACTAGAACTCGCCCTCTAAAATATATGAGTTATATATGGATGGTATAATCCCAAGGGCAGAGCCTGCTCCCAGTTTGACATACTTTGGTTCCAGCTGTTGACTAGAGATAATTTAGATTATAACAGTAGGACCAAGAAATGCTTTTAATGCAAATCCCTTGCATTGCATGTCTCTCTTTGAAGAACAAATGGACATTCTTGCAAACTACCAGAATAGGAGGCTGTTTGTCTTTTCTCAGCCCAGCAGCTGTAAGTAGATATTGAAACCAAGGCCTTATGAATTTTATGTTCCATTTAGTTTTATTTTAGGGAGATTATAACATACAGCTTTACAAACTGACCCAGACATGTTGTTTTCTTTGTACTTTTCTGTTCAGTGTTTTCTAGTTTACCACAATAATAAGCATGTATTATTTTTATAATGGGGAATATTATTTTAGATCACTAGTTATAGTTATCATGTTAAAAGTAAAATCAAAATGATATTATACTTTATAGGCAATGTATGTTTTCATTAGGCAATACATGCTCTCATTGGGGTGGAAGAAACTACAGACATACATGCAAGTCATCACGGACTCTTGGCTACTTGTAAAATGATCACCCCCAATTCCAATTTCAAATGTTCTCTTCATTGTTCCTTTAAGTTCATTATCTGTCTATCCATTCGTCCTTTGTTTTGTCCCACAAAAGATTTAGGGAAGCTTATAAATATAGATAGAAAAGTGAAAGCTAAAAATGGAAGAAAAGGGAAAATGAAAAATAGAGATAGGTAGGTAAAATAGATCACAATGACCTGTCATCACGTTAACAATTGGGCCACATATGTGGTTTTCTAAGATTTTTCTTAGCCACCACCAAAAGTGAAAACTGGCTGGTCACTAGATTCAGGGAACACACAATCAAAACAAACTAGTTGGCTGGGAGCAATGCTACTGTTCTTGGTATTAGGGTCAGACAGGAAATTCTCCCAAGAGGCTCATAAAGAAGATCATGTCCTACGATGAACATCCATGACAACATCCTTACAATAGAGGCAGTGACCTATTTCTTACACACCCCTTGATATAAGTTGTTGACATCACGTTGAAGAACAGCTCAGTAAAAATGGGTACTGCAGCTGGCAGTCTGTCCAGCTTCATCTAGAAGTTGACCATGTTGACCATATACACAAAGTCAGTCTCAGGTTAGTGCCAACCCTAGGAAATTGGCAATACATGTCAACAGTTGGTATTGCTGTTACTGTAGTCATGCATCAGGTGTGTGCCTGGTCTTTGATGGGGAAGAGATGGGTTCCATGTCATGCAGGTGTGTGAAAGTGGCCTTCAGGAGTCTCTGAGCTCACAGCTTTCACCTCTTCTCCCAGGCCCTCTGGCCCTTCTGCTGGCAGGTCAGGCGTAGGTCGGACACTGCCATGCTTGCACTCTCCAGAAAAGGTGGACTTGCTCCAGGTAACACTTGAAAAGCTGCAGTTCCATAAATAGAGTCCCAGCTCCCGTGTGGGGAGCGAGCCAAATCTGAGCTAAGAGGAATACCTTCCAACGAGAAGCCTGTGAGCAGGAGTGTTTCATTCCTGAAGGACAAATCCTTTTAAGGAATTAAAAGGCTACCTATAAATCATTTCTGATTTCTCTGACTTATACCAGGATAGAGGAAAGTAAAAATGTGGCCTTTAGATAATTAAGGCCAGGATCCAGAAGAATGTCCCTTCTATGTCCCCCCTTTCTCTTTGCCTTGTCCCCCTTTCTCCTGCCCTCTGAATCTTATTAAATGGTTCATTACAGTTGGTCCTATCATGTCAGAAAATGGTGGCTGCTGGAATCTGCCAAGAACAGAATCCATTTGGGGCCAAAATACCCTCCCCCTGGGTTAATCTCCTTGGTGGTTGCATGTAAAACACGGGGCAATGTGCGGCGAAGATTAGCCATGCCTCGGTATTGGATTCTGAGCACCAGGATGTGTGGGGCCTGCAGCCCTCACAGTCATGTCGCTTGCTTTTTTAAATGAAAACTGAAACCTAGCTCCAGCCAGAGGACAGTGGGGGTGAACAAATGTGTAGGGAAAGAAAATAGAAATGTTTAGGAAGGCTAGCTCCCCAACTCCTGGTCTGATCTAGAAAAGAGCCTCTCCCTCCCTCCTAGAACATGGAATGCAAGAGGGATAGGAGGGGACCGGGAGGGCTCACGGGGAGGAATTAAGTGTGGCTCAGTCTGTTTCTGGCTTCTCTGTAAATACTGCAACACCTCAGAATAGAGGAACAGCTGAGATAAGTGACTGCTAATCCCCCAGTGCTGGGGAGGAGGCTGGGCCGCTCCCTTCCAGATCTCAGCAGATGGTGGATGAAACAGGCTTCCCCCGAGGCAAGGGCAGCAGAACTGTCCCACCTTCTGTTCCTTCAGCTTGCCCTGCACGTCTCCCTCACGGCCTGTCCGTGCTGAGAAGGGCCTCGCTGGCCCTCGAGGGCCCTGGGGACCAGCCCCAGCTTTGCCGTCCCACGGGGGCACGCAAGGTCAGCCAAGCTGGACTCTGGCCAGCACTGGCAGCTTGGGCGGCATCCAGCAAAGCTCCACTGGCTTCAGAAAGGCCAGCCAGGCAGTGCTGCTGGGGAGGAACTTACCTGGGCAAGAGGATGAGGGCTCATTTAAAATGCAGACTCCATCTTCCAGGTTGGAGCCTGGGAGTTTGAATTTGTGTCAGACAGCCCAGGTAATCTGGCTGCAGGCGGTTCTAGCCTCACATTATGAGAAAGAGCAGTCCAAGGAGCTGGGAAGGCATTTTGAGTGATAGTTAGGAACACGGCCTAAAGGCAGGTGCCTGGGGTTTGCACGCTCACTCTACCCTTTGCTCACCTGTGCAACCCCAGCCAGAACAGGCTCTATGGTTTCCCACCTCACAGGATAGAAGCCAGTCTTTCTCAAACTGCAGGACACAAGCCATTCTTGGGTTTGTAAATCAATTTATTCACAATTGGCATTAAAAAATAACATTGGGAGATTGATTGCAAAACAATGTGAATTTACTGAACACGATGGAACTGTATACTTTTACATGGTTAGGATAGTAAATTTGATGTTATGTATATTTTACCACAACTTTAAAAAATGATCTAGAATGCACCCACAGACAGCATAAGTCATTTTTATATGCTGAAGTAAATACACATAAAAGCCAATCTCAATTTTTAAACTAAATGGATCCTTGAAAAGTTTTGTTAAATAAATATCAGTCATGAAATCTTATTTAATCATTGACTTATATTTTAAAATATATGCAATAAGGTTTGAAATTTTTTAAATGTGGAAATCATGCAGTAATACAAATAGTAAATATCATAAATTGTTAAGAAAAAAGTGTTCTTTCTTACTATAAATATAGCACATATGAAAATACACTTCGTTAAAAAATGAAATTGAATGGAATAGAAAACATATTTTTAAAACACGTTAAGGGGGACTATTGTTTCACAAAACTGGTGTCAGTCCTCCACTGGCCTACCCAGCCCCCACTAAAGCCCACAATCCTGGGCTGGAATTGGCCTCCTGAGCCCTGCAAGTATTTGCAAAGGACTCAGGTCAGTAATCATGGGGTTCAGTTCCTGGGAGCCTTTGCACCTATGGCAGTGAATGTGGGAATC
Source organism: Lepilemur ruficaudatus (assembly GCA_963574885.1). NCBI lineage: Eukaryota > Metazoa > Chordata > Mammalia > Primates > Lepilemuridae > Lepilemur > Lepilemur ruficaudatus. Next base: position 12,882 of record CAUYRT010020783.1, read on the forward strand.
TCTCATCAGCCATTCCCATGTAGAAATTGTCTTGCTTTCATACAAACGTTCATGAACTTCAGTTCTGCTCTAGTTTAAAAAAAAGTGAATGACACTTCCTCAGGAAGGACTTCTCTGACCGACTTTGAGACTCCCCTCTCCTTTTGGTGACTATCCCGGTGGTACATCCTTTTCCTTCCCTGCACGTACCATAACTGTCTCTGACTTTTCAGTAATTGCCACGGAGGATGAGTCCGGCTCTGAATCCCTGTGGCTAGCACAGTTCTCATCCTATAAATATTTGCTGAATCAATGAATGGATGAAATTGACCCCATTCTTCAAAAACAGAGAGCTACTACTGCCTCCAGAAGTATCATTATTACTGAATTGTAGTAGTACAATTTGCTTTGTATCTTCTATGTGACATATCATTTGTCTCTAATTATTACAATACTCAATAACCCCTGCAAGAAAAGAGTTATTTTGCCTCTTTTCAGAGGGGAAAATTGGGGCTCAAGAAAGTTGCCTTGCCTAAGACAAAATGGAGAGTAAGTATTAAGTGACAGAGGCAGGATTTGAACTGAGGCTGTCTGGGTTCCAGATACCAGTCCCATATCTCCTTTTCCTTGGTTCTTCTGCACTGGGGCGAGCCACAGCAGCGCTACTCTTTGCATCCTGTCAATAGGCATTTTCACTGTAAGATGCCTACTGTGGGGCAGGGCACGACCCCTGCAGGGCCTCTCACCTGGCTGCATCCCCCAGATGCCCCCGCAGTTTCCTCTCCAGTCCAACCCAAACATGGTTGGGGAGCGCAGAGAGGAGGGCCCAGCATTCCCCAGTCCAGACACAGTATCTAATCAGCAGGCCTCCTCAGCATATCAATCCAAGACCACTCTAGAGAGGGATGCCTGTGCCCAGTCTTCTATTTTTAACTGGTGTGAACTAGAGGAAAAACACAAGCATTAAAAATCAAAGCGCCAGTCAGAAACTGAGAATGCAGGGCACCCCAGGGCAATATAGTGATCTATGTCCTTATGTCTCCCTGTTTCTTCCCCTTCATTTCATGTCAACTTTCTTTTTCCTTCTCAAATGTCTAAAGATCCTGCAAAATATGTTTTCCATGAAGGAGATGGCACCAGTCATTCATACCAGTGCTTCTGACACTTTAAGGTACATATCAACCACTGGGATTGTGCTGAAAAGCAGATTGGGATGAAACCGCATTTCTAGCACATTCTTGGGTTATGACCATACTACTTGTTCACACACTGCGCTCTGAGTATCAAGGGTTGATGTGTTCATGTGGTTTAAATTGCTTTTATCTTCTAGACAAGAGTATTTGCAGTGTTAGTCTTGTCTCCACCTGGAATGCAGGCCTTGGCCCCAGTTTAAGGACGCCCATCTATCCACCAGCAAGTGGGCTAGCTGCATTTGGCATGTGTTCCTTCATTCACATTGGCATCAGGGGATCCTCTTCAGGCCTAAAAATCACAGTCGGAGTTTGAGCGAAATCCCCCAGCATGGATGAGGGTACCTGATATCCGGGCTGGGGTGTACCTGGTCCCTTCTCCAGCAAGACTTGACCAAGCTCTCACAGCAACCCTTGTCAGCCTCCTCCCTGGCCAGACCTGGACCTATGCACCAGCTGGGACCCCGGGTGGTCTTGATTCATCCCAGCACCCTGAATAAAGCCATCAGGTTGGTGAGGGCTAGACCAGAAGGGTGCCCTGTCCCAGGTGCCCCTTTGCCAGGCACTCAAATGTGCCGCTGTGGTGTCCTTGGCATCCATGAGAGCTGCCAGGGCTCTGCTCCTCCAGCTCCCAGCCCTGGAAGATGAGAAGCTGCTGTCGCTCCCCTGCTGCCCCGGCCCAGCTGTCAGGACCCCTCAGCAGAGGGCAGGGCGCCAAGCCTTCCCCCTCACATGTGGCTTATTGTCCCTTAGGTTGGCGGGGTGGGGAGGAACGAACCCACAGCACATCCAGGGAGCACCCCCACCCCAGGAAGGGGAAGGGGGCGGGTTGGCCGTCACTTAGTCTTCCCCTGCCCCCTACCCTTCACCGCCTGCCCCTCCCTAGCTCCCTATTTGGCCATCCCCCTGGCTGCCCCCTCCCCTTCCTTACATGGTCTGGGGGCCCGGTCGATCCTCTCCCCTGCCCTTGGCTCCATGAATGGCCTCAGCGGTCCTAGTTGGTGGGAAGGCGACCAAATAAGGCAAGGTGGCAGACCAGGCCCCCCACCCCTGCCCCCAGCTGCTCCAACTGACCCCGTCCATCAGCGCACTATAAAGCCGCGCTCCCGGCGCCGTCGCCCAGGGCCGCAGCCGCCTAGCCGAGCGTCCCCAGCTGCCCGCGGACTGTGAGTCACGCCCGCCGCGCGCCTCCTCCCGCCCGGCCCGCCGCCCCGCCTGCCCTGCCCGGGCCCAGCTCTCCTGCTGCTCCAGTCCCTTTTTTTTAAAGCCCAAACTTTTTGATTTGGTTCTAACTTGCCTTGGCCTGGGGCTCGGGCCTCCTCGCAGGAGAGGGGCGTGGGGACGGGGAGTTTTGTGGCCCCTCCGTGGGGCGCTTGGAGCCCTGTTCTCGTGAGCTTTCCCCTCCACCTGGGGCGCAGGCACTGGGGTGTGGATAGGGCCAGAGAATGCGTTCCTAGTTCCTGAAAAGGCGGAAAGTGAAAGGGCTGGGGAGGACCTGCTAAGGGTTTGGGTTTCCTGGGTCCCTTCTTGCACCTGGGGCAGAAGGTGAGCCTCCTGCCTGGGGAGCCTAGGTGGGTTTCTCTCCCCTTCTCGGTGCACCTTTCCCAACTCCTCCGCGGCTTCTTCCCGCCCTTTTATTCCTGGAGGGGAGGGGAGGTGGCAGGCATCTCCCCCCTCCCCAAGTACCCCCGAAGTCCCCTTTGCTCTACCCCCTCCTCCGGGGGCAGAGGCCAGCTCCATAGGCAGCTGAGCGAGGCCGCCCTTCCTTCCTCAACCTGCAGACCCCGCTGAAGCTGTGCCAAGATGTGTGACGACGAGGAGACAACCGCCCTGGTGTGCGACAATGGCTCTGGGCTGGTGAAGGCCGGCTTTGCAGGCGATGACGCGCCCCGTGCGGTCTTCCCTTCCATCGTGGGCCGCCCACGCCACCAGGTAAGCTTCCCGCCTGGCCTGACTTGCTCCAACCCGGGTCAGTCCCCATCCCCATTCCACACCCGTTCCTGCCACCTCCTTGGTCCAGAGATCTAGGGAGTATCTCACCCGACCTTCCTGTTTCATGACTCTTGAGGTCAAGTTAGGAAAAGTTGGATCGGTTTCAAATCCAAGCCAAGACATGCAATACCCCGCCAAACCGCAACATATCAAGAAACGCACACTTTTCTTCAGTGGCACACCTCTCAAAGGGTCCCACTCTCTGGTATGAAAAGCCACCAGCTTCTCTCCATTCATGGACTTCTGGATTTTTAGGTCTCATTGTCTTCTCCTCTGCCTCTTATTCACTTGGCTTTCTTCACTGTTCCTCCGTTTCAGTCCTGCTCAAAACTTATTACAGCATAACCTCTCTCAACCAGGACCCAAGCCACATTCCTCTCTCTCGTTCACAGCCAGTTCCCAGGGCTCCCCAAAGATGTAATCTATCTCCTTCCTGGCTGTTGCATTTTTAGAAGCCAGGCGTGACAAAGGCAGCAAGTGCCATGGTGATAGTGACACACCACCTCGTTTATTAAAAGAAATGCCATGCTCTCTGGGTTTGTCACATGCCTGGCCAGACAGGCTGCCAAGGAGGAGAGCTGTAGTCCTCAGTGCTGGCAAATGACAGGTACTCTAGGACAGCTCTGGACAGGCTGTCGGGGTGATAATGGCTTATCAGCCCATCTTTATATGTTCACTTGATGAATGTCAAAATCTTTAGGAAAAATACAATGTCATTAATTTAATCACTCCAAAATGTAGTTATCTATATTCCAGTTGACATGGGTGATGAGCTTAATAATTTAATGAAGACATTATGATATTTTTAAAATGAGATGTTTCTTCAGTGAAACCGCTTCCTTTTCCCCCCTTAGTTATATTCTAAACAATAGAGTTGTACATCTTTGGGGGAGGGAGAAGAGAAGGTACATGGTTGATTTTAGTTGTCTGGCTAATTTCTTTCTATTTTTAGTAGAGACGGGGTCTCGTTCTTGCTCAGGCTGGTCTTGAACTCCTGACCTTGAGTGATCCTCCCACCTCGGCCTCTGAGAGTGCTAAGATTACAGGCATGAGCCACTGCGCCTGGCCTGATTTTAAATGATTCTTCTAAATTGTAGCAAAATCCTGTTGATTATTATTTCTGGTACTTTTAAGATGTTCCTTGACTTGGGCAATTAGATGTAAATTGATAAGGCATTGGTTATATTCCTGACATGGTGGAAGCATGACTTTCTCATCTTTTTCTTCTCACAGGGAGTCATGGTGGGTATGGGACAGAAGGATTCCTACGTGGGTGATGAAGCCCAGAGCAAGAGAGGTATCCTGACCCTGAAGTACCCCATTGAGCACGGCATCATCACCAACTGGGATGACATGGAGAAGATCTGGCACCACACCTTCTATAATGAGCTCCGCGTGGCTCCTGAGGAGCACCCCACCCTGCTCACTGAGGCCCCACTGAACCCCAAGGCCAACCGTGAGAAGATGACCCAGATCATGTTTGAGACCTTCAATGTCCCTGCCATGTATGTGGCCATCCAGGCGGTGCTATCCCTGTATGCTTCTGGCCGTACCACAGGTATGCTTGGGCTGTGGGGACAGTCACTGAGTAATCACATTCCCAAGTCTTTGACCTTGCTGTGATTTAGATTCCCCGATTGGGAAAGGAATAATCTCTTCCCTTACACTCTCTAGCAAGGTGTCTGTGCTGAGAGAGAGGTAACAATAGTAGCCCTAGGTTAGTTTCAGAGCACACCTACTGTAAGAGCTGAAAGCTGGTGGAGTTAGATCTTTCCCTTTTTTAAAGTATGTGATGTCACATTCTGAGGCTCAGCACACTGTAGCAACCTGGAATGCAGCAGTCATTGGTGTATGTTTATATTGTCACATTCCCTGGGCATGCACCCCAAGAAGAACACATGTTCTCTATAGGGTCTGGGTCAAAAGAGAGAGACGTGTAAGTTCGACGGAAGCAAAGAAACATACGCCTGAATGCTTACATAATGTGCTAATGGCTGATGAGAGAAATGGTTATTTGAAAGTGTCCTTGGGAAATTTTTCTGCTACAATATTGAAAAGGATGGACTGCAGTTGGCTTTGGATTTAGTATCCATGATGCTCATTTTTATTCTGTGTGTGTAAGGAATCTAATTTTATCTGAATCAATGCCCATTGCTAGTATCTCTTAGGCAAGAATAAAATCAGGCTTTGCCATGGGTGAAGCAGTGGTGGTGTCCTCAGGGATTTACCTCATTCTCATCTATTTCCCCCAACAGGTATTGTTCTGGACTCTGGGGATGGTGTAACTCACAACGTCCCCATCTATGAGGGCTATGCTTTGCCTCATGCCATCATGCGTCTGGATCTGGCTGGTCGGGACCTCACTGACTACCTCATGAAGATCCTCACTGAGCGTGGCTACTCCTTTGTCACCACCGGTGAGTGTGTGTGTGTCATCTGAAATAGCATCAGTCTGCTTTTGTTCTTCCCTCCATGAAATCACCTACCTACTCACAATTGACCTCTTTTTCCAAATCTTGACTGTGATGTCCTTTATTTCCACAGCTGAACGTGAAATTGTCCGTGACATTAAAGAAAAACTGTGCTATGTCGCCCTGGATTTTGAGAATGAGATGGCCACAGCTGCCTCTTCCTCCTCCCTGGAGAAGAGCTATGAGCTGCCTGATGGCCAAGTCATCACTATTGGCAATGAGCGCTTCCGCTGCCCCGAGACGCTCTTCCAGCCCTCCTTCATTGGTGAGTTGTAAGGTTTGGTGTAGAGGCATGGCTTTTCCCTGGAAATCTTAGGGTCTCCCAGAGTAAAATCCGTTATAAATAGGAAGAAGCAAGGGGCCCTTGAGTTAAAAGAAGTCGTAGCTTGGAGTCCCACACAGCTCAGCTTCAAGTCTTGATGGCTCATTAAAGGGAAAGTCTGTGTTCTGCTCTAGTGATGTGATAAAGGATGACATACTTAAAATAAAGGATAGACAGTGGTAACTCAATGCCACGTATCTACAAGAAAAGGGACAATTACTCAAGAGAGCTGACTTATTCCAATAAATTCCATTACTGAGGGGGCTGGACTTTTAAGTTACTCATGGTTAAATGCAACAACAATCCTACTCATAGTAATAACTGGACACTTGTGTGTCACTTAACATATTTCCTAAGCAATGATTTCCAAGAGGAAGCCTGTCTGGATCTAATTTTAGTCCATAAATAAAAATTTCATTCATTTTAACTTAAATGTGTGCCTTGTCCTTTTCCAGTACATCTCCATGCATATGATGCTTACAGGAGGTGTTCACTCCAAGCAGGTGCTAAACACAGTTGTTCCTTTCTTGGCAGTCTGTTGTGGATTAACTGTCAGACACCTGTTCCACATATGCCTTGCAGTGTATCTTATAGGGGAACATATGTTTCAGAGACAAATGGTGATAGCTCACCAACACGGTGGAGGCTTGTTCTCTTTCCTCCACCCTGGCCCGAATACACGGTGATTTTTTTTTTTTAAACTTGTTCCTAGGTATGGAATCTGCTGGCATCCATGAAACTACCTACAATAGCATCATGAAGTGTGACATTGATATCCGCAAGGACCTGTATGCCAACAATGTCTTATCTGGAGGCACCACCATGTACCCTGGCATTGCTGATCGTATGCAAAAGGAAATCACTGCCCTGGCCCCTAGCACCATGAAGATTAAGGTAAAGCACTTTTGGGGGTGGGAGATTCAAGGCAGGTCTTGATATTCTAAGCAGAACCTCCTTCCTAACTCCTTTCTCCTCACACTTAGCTTCCTGTTGTCTACAAACTTTACCTTTTAGTTTTTGTAGCACTTGTTCTTAGCACTTCTTCTGATTTTTTTCTAGCACTTTCCCAAGATAGGAAACTTTAAAAGTGCTTTTAAGCAGTGAATAAAAATAAATCTTTGACAAGAAAAAAATACAACTAAATCTTTGAACACATTTTAAAAGCTCCCAAATTTTGAGCTAACATCCATCATGCATTTAGCTTGTTGACACAGTATACTCTAGTTCAGAGAAGTAGAGAAATTCTATTTTAATAGTGCACTATGTCTTTAATAATGGAAACAATGAAATAGTGGAAAGTTCAGAAAATTGATTGGCCTTGTTATTTTGTGGTATGCAGTATCACACATTACAGTGGATTAGTGTCTAATATGTTTTCTATGCATCTTCCCAACATGTTGCTTGCTCCCTGGCTTGTAACTTCAGAGTTCACTGGAAATTTTTGTTTTCTTTCTACAGATTATTGCTCCCCCTGAGCGTAAATACTCTGTCTGGATCGGAGGTTCCATCCTGGCCTCTCTGTCCACCTTCCAGCAGATGTGGATTAGCAAGCAAGAGTATGACGAGGCAGGCCCATCCATTGTCCACCGCAAATGCTTCTAAGATGCCTTCTCTCCTAGTCCACCTTACATTCAGGATGACAGCATTACGCTTCTCGGAGTCTTCCGAACCACCCTCCCTCATCTCTCATCAATCATTGTACAGTTTGTTTACACACGTGCAATTTGTTTGTGCTTCTAATATTTATTGCTTTATAAATAAACCAGACCAGGACTTGCAACCTACAAAAGTCTCTCTTATTTCTTTTTGGGGTAGGCATGGGGTGGAGCAGGTATTTGCTTTGACACCCTGAGCATCGTAATATTATAGTGTCATAAGATTCACCCAGATGAATTAGTGTGACATTTAGCTGGGAATTATAATATCAAATTTTCATTTTCTATTTTGGGACAGAATCATAAATATATTTCATATCTGAAAAGTAGGTTTAATGCTATATAAGCAAGAAATGGGATAGAATACGACAATTCTCTAAGATTAGTTGCTATGGATGACACTGAAAATTGTTGTTGTAGCATATGTTCCAGTTGTTTTTGTAACTTTGCCAAAAACACATATACATTGATAATGAGAAAGTCAAAGATTATTCTAAATAAATTGGCTTAACTTCTCAATCTTTGGGCTCCTCAGTTGTCTTCCTGAGGGCTGTGCATGAAACGCAGAGGCTGGCTGACCGTCGGGCCCAGTCACGTCCCATTGCAAATACCCCCTAAACAGATCAAGACCGTTGTGCATGTTCAGAACAAGTGTGACTGAGCAGGAGCCAGACTCTTCTGCCTAAACAGTGACTAACTTGCAGGATAAAGATCTTCAACCTCTTCATTTCTTTGAAATTTGGGAATCTTTTATTGAGTGAAGTGAAGGCTGTGAAGTCCTCAGGGGGCAAGCAGAGTGGACAATGACAGCATCCACTTCACTCCATGCTGGACTCTGCAAAATATGGTGGGCGGGAGGCAGCATAAAAATCAGGGGTTCCCATACCTACACGTAAAGCCCCAGTGTGTGTGGTCTTGGAAGCTTCAAGGAGGTGGACATGGGTCTGGGTCTTGAAGAATGGCTAGGAATTAGGGAAGTGAGAAGGGCAGAGAGAACATCTCAGCCAAAGGAAATGGGGCAGAAGCCAGCATACAAGGCACGGGGCTGAGGGAAGCTGATGAATTTTAGAAAATTTATTGGGAAACGTAGATTTCAACCTGATTTCAGAAGCTTTAAAAATTTTTGTTTTCAAATTAATTGTTCGTAAACTGTGAGAGCTCACAGGAGCATTTGAATGGACTTAAACTTTATCGATTAGGGAATCAAGACACAGAGAGATTAAGCAACTGGTACGATGTTATACAGTTTGTTTGTGGAATACTCAAGACAGAAACCCAGATTTTCTGACATCTAATTTTATGGTGCCTCTAAAATCATCTTTTCTAAATTTAGTCACAGTCGATCAAGGTTAACCCAATTCTATCATGACTTTTGGGAATCTGGGTTCAAAATTGGGAGTACTGTGAGCTCATCAGACATTTTTAATAAATTGTCACTGTCATGCAAGGTCATACTTGTGTCTTTATGCCCATTTATTTAAAAATATATTTGATCCCCGCCTCTGGGATCCAGGTACAGTAGTAGGGGCGGGGGACACAAAGATGGATCAGAACACATTTCTCTGTACTTAAAAAGCTCAGAGTTTAGATTCATATATTTAGCACAGCCTAGTGGAAGACCTTCTTTGCAATAAAGGCTAAATAATAATTCTGGTGGCATTTTCTTAAGATAAGTTATACAAGTTATTATAGATTTTCTTTCCTCCTCCGGTCCCCGCCATTGTATCCTATAGCACAGAAAAATTGATTTAAAAGCTAGGACTTGGTTAAGGAGATGGACTTGGACCATACATAGGTCCAAGACATTCAGTCCATACATTCAGCTAGTCTCTGTGTTTCTTTTTTCTCACTTCTCAAATTGTATAAATATTGTGAATTTTATCCTCTGAATACAGTATTAATGCTTTAAGTGTAGACAACTGGCTGGGGTATCACCTGTGGTTCTTTCCATTTATGAATAGAAATGGAATATATATTAATATTTCTACTTAAAAGCAGAAGCTTTAAGAATCAGCTTCTGATATTTATCTAAGCATTTTTTTGTCACGGATTTTTTTTTTTTTTTAAGAGACAGAGTCTCATTATATTGCCCAGGTTGGGGTGTAGTGGCTATTTCTTGCAATCTCATTACTGATTATTATTAGAGTTTTGACCTACTCCATTTCTGACCTGGGCCAGTTCACCCCTCCTTAGGCAACCAGGTGGTCCCCTACTCCTGGGAGGCCAGCATATTAATGCTGAACTTAGTGTAGACCCTGGATTGGCATAGCACGCTGCAGCTCAGAACTCCTGGGCTCAAGAGGGAGCAACTCCTGCCTCAGCCTCCCAATTACCTGGGACTACAGGCACAGGCCACCATGCCCAGCAACACACAGGGTCTTGTTAAATTGTGATGTTTTCTCATCTCTGCTTGATGATAAGGTGTAAGGTATTAGAACAGCTGAATCTTCTAAATATTGTGCTTAAGGAAGGTACTTAGTAAGTATTTTCTTAAGGCCACCTTCACATGTGTGAAATAATTGAAATTTCTACAGTGAGTATATCTTTGTTAAAGTGCAATGTATAAAAACCTATATAGAGTATGATATTTCTTCTTAATTTATAATGAAAAAAGTATTGTTGGTAGTTTCCAATACCCCCCCCAACACTATATCTTTCTTTTTCTTGACCAAGCAATGATCATTATAGAAATGTGTTTAAATATTCAAGAAAGTACAGTAAAGAGAAAAATTACCGAAGAAAATGGACAATTTAGAAGGGTAGGACTGACTTACGGTATCTAGAGCCTAAAACAATGTCACTGGGTCTCCACCGTTCTCTCCAGTTCTTTGGTGGGATTTATTATTGTCTGAATTGTGGTACCTCCAAAATTCATGTTGAAGCCCTAACCTTCAATGTGACTCTATTTAGAGACAGGGCCTTTAAAGAAGCAATAAAGGTTATATGAGTTTATAAGGGTGGGGTCCTAGACCCATAGGACTGGTATCTCTATAAAAGGAGGCAGAGACACCAGGAGAGCACACACAGAGGACAGGCCATGTGAGGATACTGCAAGGATGTGCCCATACGCAAGCCAGGGACAGAGGCCTCATGAAGCCAACTCTGCTGAAACCTTGATCTTGGACTTCCAGCTTCCAGAACTGTGAAAAGTAAAAGTCTGTTGTTTAAGCCACCCAGTCCATGGTAATCTGTTATGACAGCCTTGGCAGTCTAATACAGAATTTCTCCACATGTTGGATGTGATGGCCCAAGGCTCCTGGTCTGCCAGCTTAGCCGCCTCTGGGACAAAAAGCCTTCCCATATAGTACTGGCAAAAGTTCGAGGGACATCCCTGAGCCTGGCCAGGCTTTGGAGCTGAGTCATACCATCCCTACCACGGGGATTGATGAATATTATTTAGTGGGGAAACAAAATGGTACCAACACCATACCAGATGAGCTAGAGCAGGAGAAAATTCTGGGAGTTTGTAGGGGAGGGACCAACTGTTGGAAGGCTCTAACTTTCCAGCTTAGGGGTTTGATTTGATTTGATGGGCCCTGAGAAGGGCTTGAGAAAAACCATGACCATGATGTCACTCAAACAACCTGGGAGGCGAGCCTGAGAACCTTTGGATGGTGATATGTGTGACTGATCAGATTTTTTTTATACCTCATTGTGGCCCAGGGATCCAGGAGCCCAATGGTCCCTATATGATCAGATTAACCAGCTTTTTGAAAGGAAATAATAAGTCAGATTCACTTTATGGTTAATATAATATAAATGTCATAAATATTTCCTAGTAACTGATAGGAAGGGAAGATATTTTAAGTCTTTTAGGCTTAAAACAACAAAGGTTGTCTCTGTTCACCTTAAGGTCTTCTGGGTTCATTACACAAGGAATCTCTCCAGTAGACAGAGCTTGGCTATTGCTATGGCAACCAGGCTCACAGTAGGAAGTCATCCCTGAAAACAAACTTGGGGAGGCTGCAAAAGTACACCTCTAGTCACTGGTGAGCTTGATTCTAGAAGATGTTCTCTGCAGTTCCATCATCAGCCCTGGATGCAACAGATGCAAGCAAGATCAACTAGACTAGGAGGATATAGCTCTTCCGAGTCCTTGTGGTTCTGGGCCCCCTCCCCTCCCTGGGAGAGGCCAGAGGGGAAAGGGAGCAGAGACAGGTGAGAGCCAAGCAGAGGTGGCTTGAATGTCCTTCAGCATCATTGTCTACTTATTTCTCTGCATTGTTTTACTGCAGCTTCCATGGAAATGAGGGTTGGGGATGGGAGACAGAAAGATCCAAAGGAAGGCTGAAGTGCAGCTGAATTATTAATAAGATGCAGCATTAATAGTAGATGAGAAGTGGACTCTGGAGTCAAGTGTAAACAAGGAATTGGGTCAACAGGTTTCGTGTTTCATACGGAAAGATGACTTTGGGAAACTCTGGAAATACTGCTGCATAAGGACTGCATCATTTAGGGCAGGATATGATAGAGCAGGCATCATGTAGGAAATTTAAAAGCAAACCCACCTTAGGCAAAATAGCGAAATTTTCCCGACTCCTCTTGAACTCTAGGATCTACGCTTTGGACTTCTTTTCCAGAATCTTCCACCCAATGCTGGCCACCTGGGATGCTCTCCCTAGAGCTCCTATCACATCAACACTTACCTGTCCTTTACTTGCATCCCTCTGAGAGCAGACTGCGCTAATTAAAGCATCAGTCACCTAAACTATATTCCCAAGGAAAAGCTAGAACAGATCTCTCTGCCAGAGAACACGTGCATAATTTAACAATAGTTTTCTGCGTATAGTTTCTCATTAGAATAACCTGAGGGATTGATGTTGCGTGGGCTTTGGTTCAAAAAGATTAGAGTTCAAATTTAAGTTCTGCCACTGACTAGTTGAGTGATCTTTAATTACTCAGCCTCTTCTGAATAAAAGGCTGACTAAAATTCTGCTCTCAGCATTGTCATAAGAATGGAATGATACCACGCACTTAAGACACTCAGCACCATGCCTTGCACAGGGCAGTTATTCATTTAAGTTTCCTTCCCTCTCCCCCTGTTTCCTTCTTTCTAGTATGGACATTGGAGGCTGGGTTGGGAGGGGAAGTAGCCAGACAGGTGGGCTGTAGAAGTCTCTTCAGATTACATTGTAATTGCTTCTCTATATAGATTTTGAGTTTTTCTTGAGCCGAAGAATCTAAATGGCAAAAACTAAGGAATAGACAGCTCAGGAGGGGGAAAACAGTTGGATTTGCGGTCTGTTTCTATGTGCTCTTTAACTCCCATCCTCCCCACCCGCATCTCATCCACACTCAAGAGCCAGGTTTCCTCTCTTCCCTTTGTATCTGTGGAATAAACATAGGTGGACAAATAGGTTCACAATTGTCCAGGTAAAGTTGACATGAGAGGATTTGATTCTGCAAGCCGAGACTCCTTTTCCTGCCAACTGGATCCACGCAGGAGCGGGCACCGAGGGAGAAACACCGGCCCCACCCCTGCTCCCACTCCATTCCCTGGCTCTGTGCCACGTGTCAGCCTCACCAAATTTCTCTTGTTTTCTTTAGGGGCTTGGGTCTATGTTAATTGATTCTGGACTCTGGTCAATGTTCTTTTAGTCTCAAGGAAAAGAGCCCCTCTCAAACTAGCTCAAGTTGGGGAGGAAGTTTATTAAAGAGATATAGAGAAACTCCTAGAAACTGAGGATATAAGGTAAAGCAGGACCTCACAGGAAAAGGGACCTTAGAACTGCAAAGCCATCAGGAACCACAGGCACTCTGCATTCTCTATCCCTTCAGTGCCCCTTATAAATGAACTGCACCTCTCTCTCTCTCTCTCTCTCATGCATACTCACATAACCCCTCCTGAAGGAATGGCCCTAGGCAGACAAGTTTGCTTCATGCATGGCCCCAGGACTAATGGGACCAGAGCAGGATACATCTGACACAAGGACTTGCACATCGAAAGGCCAGCAACCAATTAGACATTTTTCCTCTCTCTAGTTTGAACTAGGTGGCACAGGCTGTGTTGTTAGTTGTCTGTGGTCTCTGGAACTGACACACAGCAGATGGTGGCCAAGATGGGTAGGGAAAGCAAAGGAAGCAAAAACCTGCCGAGAGAAATAAGAAGGACATGGGGCTGTCACGGCTCAGGGAACAAACATGACTGCTTAAACACATCTCTTGGGTAAGGGCTGTGTGTATGTGGCTAAGGAAGTTCCCGTATTACGAGGGAGTTTGGATGGAACAACAACCACATATACCTTACATCCCTGCCAAATTTAATTCAAGATAGTATTAGAAACATATTTAAACTAAAGTTTGAATTGAGAACAACCCATACTATCACCCTTCTTGGAGGATTTGCATCAAACTCCAAATGAATGAAATGCCTATGGTGGGATTTTAGACATCTTTAAGCAAGTGGAAAGGATTAGGGTACAGCGGGAAGCATGTAGGCAAGGTTTCTAAAAAATTATTCTACTTCTCGGTCCAAGTCAATATCTCTACCACTTAGATCTTTGCTTCATTTTTATCTCCCCACACTGGCTTCTGCATCTTTGAAACTCAGACCCTAAATTGCCCAGATGTTCATTTCTCCAGTTTTGGATACGTCACCACTCACAGAGAAAGCATGGATGTTAATCTGTGTTCTCATAGCAGCCCTGGTGTGATGCTGGGCATCTACCCACCACATTCACTTGTAACTGTGGGTGTGCTTGTGACCCCCCCAGACTGCAAGCTCTGTTGGGCTGGCAATCTGCCTTGTCTAGTACTGTGTGCTCAGTGAGGGTTTGCTCATGATGAAGACATTGAAGTCATCTCCCTTGCATTAAAGATGTTCAAAGGTCCCTTTACATATTATTCTGGGCTGTTCAGTTTAATAAACAAAAAAGTAAAGTTTTTTTTGGTTTGTTTTTTGGGTTTTTTGTTTTGTTTTGTTTTTTCAAGCAAACTGAATTTGGTTCTGTGCCTTCATTCATACCTTTGGTAAGTAGGACATTGAACCATTCCCAGAGTTTATTAAAAGGCTGGCTGGACGGTGCAAACCTTTGCCCCTGGGGACAACCGCAAAGATAAAGAAGCGAGATTAGTGGCTGGTGGTGTGATGCCTGGATTAGAGCATCCTCTGTCCCCAGGCCACTGGGGAAATAATTATTTCTCTAGTGTCAGATACTTGGTGCATTTTCTCCTGTGTTCTTCTCCACCACATGTGACACTCACTGACTAGTTCCCACAAGCTGTCTAAGCAGAGTTGGAGAGGATAAGAAAGGAAGTCACTCGAGGGTAGTAACAGTTTCCACCCACTTCCACAAACAATTCCTTGTATGTCCACTTCCCATGGCCAGTTGGTGTCTTCCTCTGCAAGAGTAGCTGGGTTGCAAGATATACTTAAGTTTGGTTGAACTAGATTGGGTAGAAAATAAAATGCCCACCAATACTTACTGCTTCCTGGATTGAAGTAGACGTTGCTTTGGATCTTTGTGCTTCTCTCATTGGCTTCCTTAGACTCGAGCAACCTGACCTCATCAACGACCAGTGGACGGGGTGCTAAAATAATCATGATTATGATACTAATACTATTATTTAACAATGATGGAGTATTTACCATGTGCTTACACCATGCTAAGCCCTTCAAATATATATCTAATTAAGCTTCACAGCAAAACAATGAAGTCAGGTCTCTTAGTAGTGCCACTTGATGAAAACTGATACTGAGGAGGCCCGCCTAGGTCATGAAGCTGGTGAATGGGAATGGCAGACCCACGATTAGCACTGCTGAGGCTGCCCCATGTCCCCATCACACCCCAGGGATCTCGCTTGTCAGCAAAGGGAGCTGGAAACCAGAGGGCATGTTCTCAGCATGAATTCACTCCACCAGTGAGGAATTTCTGAGTCCCTGTTATGAACTTGGTGTACAGTAAGATGCTCTAAGGAGAAGCAAAAAGTAATGATCCTGTCAAAAAGTTTAAATCTAGTTGGAGGACTTATCTACTTAATTGACTGATTGATCCAATCAACATATGCTTTATCAAGCTCCGTTTACTGGATGCTGGGGACAAAAGCGACCAGCCACTGCACTGATGTGGCTTATAGTCCAGGGGTCCAGTGTGAGTGGAAGGCAGGCAATAGCCAAGTCAACAGACACACAGATCAAACTTGATTGCAGCCCAGGGAGGGAATAACAGAGTGCGGTGAAAGATTCTAATGCAGAGGAGGATTCTAGTTAGATAAGGTTGTCAGGAAATGCCTCTTTGAAAAGGTAACATTAAATCTGAGACCTGAAGAAAGCAGGCAGTAGAAACAGCATGTTTAAAGACTTGGGCATCAGAGAACCGCCACGTGTCAACGAGAGAGAGGAGACCAAGTGGGACTGGATGCAGGCAAAGGAGGGTGGACTGGGGGTGCTGGAGGGGGCCCAGGGGGCCCTTAGACCATGGTAAGGTCAGTTTCTATTCTAAGTGTAACAGGAAGATGCTAAAGGGTTTTAAACAAGGGAATGTAAGACATTTATCCTAAAAGGTCATACTAGGTGCCACATGGAGACTGGATTGGAGAAGCCAGAGTGGAGGGGAGCAAACCTCTGGGAAGCTCTTAGGTTGGTGCAGCTGAGCAAGCCATGAAGATGAGAGAAATGTGGGCAGAGTCAAGATGGGTCCCATGAGCATCAAGGCAGGATGTGCTGATGGTTGGATGGGGGCAGAGAAGGAGACTGTGTTTTCAAGGAAATTCAAATCTCAAGGTAATCAAATGCAGCTTCAGTCTCATATAAGAAGCAGTGTGTCACCCAAACATGGTAGCCCTGGGTCTTGAAAAATGCTAAGGGTTTTCTGGGAGAAAGGGAGGAAGATTGAATGAGCACAGACAGTGGTTTTGGGGACAGGAAGGTGGTGGGGAGACCTGAACAGAGCAGGGGGTGTGTATTGGGATGCAGCCACCAGGTCGATGGTGACCAGGTAGGGTGAGCACCAGAGGGTGGGTTTTGGAGACACAAGTGGACTGTGTTCTTGCCTATAAAACACAAATGATAATAACACCTGCCCTTCAAGCTTGCTGTGAGGATTAAAGGGAATAAAGTTGGGTACTATGCTCAGGCCTTGGCACATAGTAGGACCTTAATTAATGTTCCGTAATCACTGTTATTAATATTATTATATAAGCATATATTTATATATTGTGTGTATTAATATTATACATTGTATACACACGTGTATGTATGTGAGTGTGTTGTGCAAGAACTTGAAAGACAAGTGTGGAAATTTGGGTTTGATAGAAGAAAATGTGTGTTTTTAACTGATGGCATTTCCTGAGAAGTGGCCCATTGAAATGATGTTTAAAAAAGGCGAATTCTGGCATTTGGGTCCAGAATGGCTTAGTGACTGGAGATCCTTACTGAACAATTTGGTTCAAGGGCAACTAGACAATTTAGGTAGCACGTATTTCAAAGACCAAGAATGCAGAGCTAGATTCTCCTTCATCTTCCAAAGGAGAAACTGACCTAAATAGCTTCATGAAGTAAGGAAAAGTGACTACATGATGTAGGGTTTAAAGAGTTCAATTAATAATTCCCATGGCTCTATATTAGAGGGCCTTTTTAAAAAAATCTAAATTGGCTTTCTGAATTCTCAGTGGGGGAAGAACTTTTCACACCACTTTGAGTCTCCTCTCAAGTTGAAGGAACTTATTTTAAAACTGCTTAAATCTTACAGTAAAGAGTAGCCTTTATTCCCTTTTATATCCATTAGCCTGGAGTGTCAATTGCATTGTGTTATAATAACTGGTTTGATTTTAACACATAAAAGAGAGCTCCATCACTGAAATATAGCATAAGGATTCCAGTTTTTAAAAAGAAAACCGTAGGTTGGTAGGGATGAGGGATTCAGCAAAAAGAATTTGATGAGGTGCTTACTCCAAATATAAATCATAATAGGGAAATATAAAAATAAAATACATATCCAGACTCTAAGAAAGTGACACGTAATATTAGGAATCAAAAATTGATTGCAGTAGTCACATATTGAATCAAAGCATCCATCATTAGCCTGGGTCCTCCCAGAGTTAGAATGAGCAGAGGCCCCTGCAGGCAGGAAGCATGAATGAGAAACTGGTGTTACATTAACCACCGAGGCCGTGTTTGTTACCACTGCATAACCTCGCCTATTCTGACTGTTACCCTCAGGTTTGGATGCTCACCTCCCCAAGATTTCACTTTGCTTTAGGGCTCTCAGGTGATTTTATGCCACTTGAATAATGCATTTAAAATAATGTTATTTGAAATTTTAATTTTAGTTGGGAGGGTTGTTCTGAGTATCCAAAGTGCCATGTTATCAAAAATGGAAGTCCATTACTGGGTAGTTTCGTTCCTTTTTTTTTTTCCAGGTTGTGGGAGGAGGGCAACTTTTATTTTCCTTTGACATATGAATGAAATAGAAAATCTATTTCAAGTAACTGCAGTTACATCTTGTTTGTTCAACATGTGAGTATGATGCTAAGAATGTCTTGCTTTAATGCAAATTGCCATGGCTAATGTTTGCATGCTAACCTGGCTCATCATAGAACTATATTATCTTTTTAAAAAATCTTTTGAAATTGAGAAATAATTCACATAGCATACAATTCACCCATTGAGAGTGTACAATTCAATCATTTTTGGTATAGTCAACTATCACTACATTTTTTAGAACATTTTTGTCACCTCAAACATTTTTGTCATCTCAAAAAGAAACCTTGTGCTCTTTAGCTAATACTCCTCTGTAGCCCCATCTAGAAGAACTTTGGTGGGATGATCTGGTTGTATATACCTTCTCTCCAGGGAAGAGTAAAATTATGACTTTTCTCTTAAAAATTGTAAGTTTTTCCCTCATTGCAAGAAAAATAAGGAAAACAATCAGGGCCTTTGCCTGTGTGATTTCTCATTGGGCCTCTTTCTTCCTCCTGAAAAAAGATTTCAGTTTTATTGGTGATTCATGAATGAGGCAGCCTCCTATCTATGAAATAGAAAAGTGCTCCAGTGAGCTGAGCAGTGGAGGCGGGCTTTATAGGCAGAAAAGCCTGAAGGAAGCAGGAACAGGGAACAGAAGTTACTTTCTTTGCGGGGATAAATCACAAGATACTTCCCTATTATGCCACTCAGACTGACTGGGCCTCTTGGATTGCTTGCTGCGAGTCTTTTGCTTTTTTGAAAACTAGCTTGTTTCTAAGTACAGTGATTACGTGGCACCTAGCATGAGTGACTCCATTCCAGTTTGGTCTGGTGTGTTGGGGCCTAATGCAGAAGCTCAGTCCAAAACAACTGCCTACTGCAAATTTTATTTAACACTCCTCATAGTAGAGTCTCATTTGCACAGAAAAGCCTTCTTGAGACACTGCATGTAAGTCAGACTCATGCCTTAATTCCATCCTCCATGTTATCTTGGTTTGTTTCCTTCACTACACATAACCTGCTATTTTTTGTTTCAACTCAACTTTATTGAGATGTAATTTATATACATAAAATATGTCCATGTTAAGCATGCAATTCAATGAGTTTTGACAAACATATATAACTGCCATCCCTAGCAAAATATAGCACGTTCCATTACCCCCCAAATTTCCTCCTGCTCCTCCAAATTCAATCTTCTCTGCTTCAACCCCAGGAAACTCTTCTGTCACTAGAGATTAGTCCTGTCTGTTCTGGAACTTCATATTAATCATATTCAGTTATTTATCTGTTCCGTTTGTCTCTACGACTAGACTCTGTTTTTTAAAAACTGTGGTTTTCTAGCATGGAGTGTCTAGCACAGAGCAAGACATGCCAGAATGAGTGAATCCCAAATCATTCTCTTTATCAGCTTTGATTTAAAAAATGAAAGCATCACCATATCTGAAGGTCATGGTGAGGACTTAATTGTGAGGGTGAACAAACAGGAGCCTCTGATTCACCTCATTTGCCTTCTCGCCGTCCTTACCATCTCATTTCATCACAGCAGTGTCAAAGGCAGCCTTGAATGAGGGAGAGAGTCATGAAAGGGGTCTCATTCTCCCACTTTTGGGCAAAACGTGTTATCATTTTAAACCAATGGGTCGGAATAGTCTCATTCAACTGTAATGTTTTGAAACTTAGACATTTCTCATGGCATCTTGCAAATCCATACCCTTGAAAAGAAGACATCAGGTCAACTCAAACCATATTCTCACGTCTCAAAATACACTCAAGATACATATGTCCTACTGGCAAAGTCATGGCGGCTCTGTTAAATTTTGGTAAAATATTTCTCTTGCTGTAATATAATTAAACCCTGAATCATATAACTGCTTTTCTCCAAACGTGTTTAAAGCCTGTGAACTAGCGTCTCTCATTCATGCACAGGGGAGCAAGGAGTCACGTTTAGCATATCTATTTTGTAGGTGGAGTGGCCGAGGTAGAAAGGCCCTTCAATGAAGCGCTTTTCCTCACTTCCTTTGCAGGCATTCGGATCCAGTTTGGCAATGTGTGCATCCCCCTTCAGCTGAAGTTCTAAATCTCTTCTCTCTCAACTATCTAGGACACATGAGAATTAACCTACTCATGTAGATTACAGGGCCCCAGCCCTCATTAACCTTAATATTGAAAGAAATGAAGCTTTTGCAGTTGGAGGAGCGGAAATGCCCTTCCACTCAGCACAAACAGTAACATTTTTGTGAGCTGAGGAGATGGGCTTTTCAGGGAGGAATTCATCCGGTGCAAACGTTTGCTTCCAGTCAGTGAAAATTTCACATCTGTAATCCTTTGGATTTGTGGACCCCTTTACAAAACATTTGGAAATTACATCCCTGAGCATATTTTATAGTAGATCAAGGTGCTGCCTATTCTGTATTTTCTTGATGTCCTTTGAGTTAATGACTTGGTCCTGAAATTCTCACCTTCCTCCCCAGCAGGTACTTGATTGCTATTCGTTAAAGCGCTGAACAGCTGACAATTTATTCTTAAACACTGAAGTCAAATGAACCCTAGACCTTTTCCATTCCAGACATCAGGCTCCCTGTCTGTACCCTGCTTATCTAGTCTGACTTGTGCTTTAATGGGATTTTAGTGCTGAGCAAATCTCAGCCATGTCTTCATCCCTCCTCTTTGGTAGGTGTTGCTTTTTGTCAACGACACGGGGTTTAGAGGGATAGTCATCACATGGAGGAAGAGGGGAGGGGAAGAGACTACAGGATATACATTTACAAGCTGGGTCAGTTGGAGAAATGTCTGAGGATAGGCAATGCACCTCAGAGAAGGCAAATTCAGGAAGAGCAGGTGGAAAAAAAGAGCTGCCCAGAAGTAGGCCAAGCTGCAACCTCTAGCTGTCAATAAGGTCTCTAGAAGCTAACAAACCTGTGTAAGAAAAGTTGGGCAACTGGGCCTGGTACACAGAAGTGGAAGCTTGTGAAGCTCTCTTTTTTGTTAAGCTCTGATGACACTTGCCCCCGAAGAGAAGATCAGATCCTTCTAAGAAGGCTGGTGAGATTTTCATGACTATTCATTCTCTTCCAGCCCTCCTGAAATAGTCATTTCTTTTCTCCTGACAGAGGCAATAGGCACATATTCAAATATCCAATTCAATTTCCCACCAGAATGATCTGACACTGTTTAGACCAATGTTTTTCAAATCATAGGTCATATGTGTCTTTGAAATCAGTTGAGGAGGCTCCAACAGCATTTTTTGAAAAAATAGCCAAGCAGGGAAGAGAGTAGTAAATATCAGAGTATATTATATATAGTAAGGTTAAATGGTTTGTGGAACTTTGTTTTAGTCTGTATATAGAGTATGAGGTCACACCATAAAATGTCTTTTTATGGATCATGGTGAGAAAAAAGTTTGAAAGTCGTGGGTTTACAACAGTCATTTTTCAGATGTTCCTTAAAAAGCCTTTTACTTGGAAAATGTTCAAACATAAGTAAAAGTAGTGATAATAGTACAATGGACCTTGTTGTATCCTTATCCAGTTCCCAAATTTTCTTTTGTAGTTCATATAATTCTATTCATTTCTTTCAGCAATTTATTTTTGTTATTTCCTTGCTCCATCCTATGCAATGCAGGGGAGATTTCTGGCAGGATTGAAGTAATGCTTTCTGATGGCTCAGGTTGTGAATATTTAAGGTCACTTGGGAGCCCTCCTGAAAAACCTCAGGCAACCACTGAGAAAAATCAGCATGGAAAAAGAACCGAAGCCACCCTCCCAAATGCTGCTTACATAGGCTCTGTGCCTTTTCTGAAAGATAGTCAGATCATCGGGTTTAGTTCTGGAGTTCCCCTCCCTCGTTCCCCTCTGCCTCATCCCATTGGGAAGCAGTGGAATTAGACAATAGAGAAAGGCAGAGCTGGGTGGGACTGAGAAGATCTAGTCCAACCATTTTGCTTTACAGATGAAGAACCCAAACTCTAGGGGTGGGAACTGAGTTTTCCAAGACAGCCTCTGATTGAACACTGTCTCCAACAGCTCCCACATGGTACAGGATGGCTGGCATTGGGATCACTGTTTCACAGACTGGAAACTAGGGTACAGGGAAGTACCTCACCTGGATCTTCTGACAATGTCATTGGTGAATCAGGAATAGACACGAAGGCTCCCCCTTCCCTCTTAGCACTTTGCTTCTTAGGGTTGGACCTGGTGAGTCATCATTTGGATGGATTGTGTGTGTGGGAGTTGGAGGATGGAACAGGAGAGGGAAGTCATCAATTTCTCTGTGGCCCTGCCTTTTTCTCCAAAGCCACTTCACCCACGAGTGGCCCAGCTGCATCATCAGTATTGTCCCACCCACTTCTGCACACTCAGGTCTTTTTTCATGCCAACAGACAACACCACCAGGCTTTTGCACATGCTGATCTCTCCCTCTGGTGTGCTATCGTTCTCCCCATTCCTGCACCTACTCCATTGCCCTTCCTGAACTTATCACAGTTATAATTTATGTTTTAGTGAATGATTATTTAATATCTGACTTCCTTTTAGACTATTAGTTCCATGAGGACAAGAACCTTGTCTGTTTGTACCCACTGTGTCATCTTCAACACTTATGGGCCTATGAATCAGTAGATGTGAAACAAAAATTCAGATACAGTGCAAGTTTCTTTGTACTTCTGCTCATCCCCCTTCTCCTCCTTTCTTCCACTAACCTGAAATTGGTGCCTGTTCTTCAAAGCTTCAGATGAGTCTGTGCTTTTTATATGTTTACTATCAATATATCTAGTACTAAATATTCATGCATAAAACATAGACTATTGTTCTTGTGTTTAACATTTATACAAATGGACTCATATTCTACTTATCATTTAACATCTTGCTATATTCATTCAACATTTAGTTTTAGAGATCTATTCTTATTGATGCATAGATCAATTTCATTCATTTTCTGTACTAAATAGTATGCCATTGTTTGAACAAATCACAATATATTGATTCTTCTATCATTGGCTTTGTGTTTTTTATTGACTATGATTTTTGGTTTGCTTATTTTGTCTCCTTCCCTTTTTCCTTGACCATTATGAACTGAATGTTAATGTTCACCCTCCCTATTCATATGTTGAAGCCCTAACCTTCATGATGGGATTAGCACTCTTTTAATAAGTGATACCAGAGAGCTTGGTCCCCACCCCTACTCTCTGCCATGTGAGGACACATTAAGAAGGTGACTGTCTACAAGCCAGAAAGAGAGCACCCACCAGGAACCGAATGAGCGGGCACCCTGATCTTGACTTCTCAGCCTCCAGAACTGTGAGAGATAAATGTCTGTTGTTTAAGCCACACAGGCTGTGGTATTTTATTATGGTAGCTCAAGCAGACTAAGATGCTCACTTCTATTTAATTGATGTTTTCTTTATTCTTCCCACCATTCCATTTTTTTTTCACCACTAGTATGGAAGTTATACATTCTATTTCTATTTTCTAGTGCTTACTCTTAAGCATTTAATACACATTTAACTCAACACAGTCTAAAGTTAACTTCTACGCCCCTTCTGTTATGATTGCCTTATTTTTATTCCCATTTCACCCACATTAGATATGTACAGTAGATACTTTTTAAAACAAGACTATCTTTTTTTTTCATAATTTTTTTCTCACATCCCACTCTGGGTTTAATTTTTTTTCTTGACTGATAGTTCTTTGTAATTCTTTCAGCGAAAGTCTGAGTAGGAAACCCTCCCATTCCTTGCTTCAAAAAAATCTTTATTTTGCCCTTCCTCTTGAATATAATTGACTACATGGGCATAGAAAAATAACTGTAAGGCAAGGCTTTTATCTGAGTAGAGAGATTACTGGTGGTTTTCCTTATTTACTTGCATATCCTAATTTTTATATGCTAAATATTATTTGTGTGATTTCTTAAAAGTTAAAAAATGCACAACAAAACATAAGAAATGAAATATTCTAATCACTGTCTCATCAAATTAATGCCAGATCCTCATATATTCTGATCATGTTTCTATGAGTTTTTCTTCAAAACAACCATTGAAGGTGATGCTGTTGCCATGGCACCCTATACGTAGTGCCCTTAGATGTTAAAGTGGAAGAGTTTCATCATTCTAGGCTCAGGTTTAGCTGGTCTGGGCTGCATTTATTTGCACAACTTCAATGCAAACGTGCCTTTAATCCTGCTTTCTCCTTGACATTAGAAATTCTCCTTCCCAGTGGTGGAATGTGTTGTCTGCCCTCATGTAAGATATGAAGTGGTAGTGTGACAGAATCAGTCGGCACCCACTGTCCCTGGGAAGAATGACTACATCCCCTCTCTACTTTCAAAGCAGATTTTTTTACACAAATGATGCTTCAGTTGGCGATGCAAGCAGCATCTGTTCCTGGGGTGGAAATCCAGAGTGCAATCCAGGTCTCCTT
>CAUYRT010020784.1:0-38356 GCA_963574885.1 Lepilemur ruficaudatus
GACGAAGAGATAAATAAAATGTGGCAGAGCCACACGACGAACATTACGCAGCAATAAAAAGAAACGAAGCACTCGGCCGGGAGCGGTGACTCACGCCTGTAATCCTAGCTCTCTGGGAGGCCGAGGTGGGCGGATCGCTCAAGGTCAGGAGTTCGAAACCACCCTGAGCAAGAGCGAGACCCTGTCTCTATTATAAATAGAAAGAAATTAATTGGCCAACTAAAAGTATATATAAAAAAATTAGCCGGGCATGGTGGCGCATGCCTGTAGTCCCAGCTACTTGGGAGGCTGAGGCAGAAGGATTGCTTGAGCCCAAAAGTTTGAGGTTGCTGTGAGCTAGGCTGACGCCACGGCACTCACTCTAGCTTGGGCAACAGAGTGAGAGTCCGTCTCAAAAAAAAAAAAAAAAAAAAGAAACGAAGCACTCATACATGCTACGACATGGATGAAATTTGAACGCATTCTGCTAAGTGGAAGAAGCCAGTCACAAAGGACCAGGCACTGCATGATTTCATTTATAGGAAATGCCCAGAATCTATAGACAAAAAGGTCTAGGTCAGGGAGTGAAGGAACCAAGGAATAGGGGTGATGGCTTAAAGGTCAGGGTTTCTTTTGGGGATAACTAAATTATTCTAAAATCGTGGTGGAGGTACAATTCTACAAAACATTGAAAACCAATGAATTGTGTCCTTTTTTAAATGGGTGAATTGCAAGGTATGTGAATTATATCTCAATTAAGCTGTTTTTTGAAAATTCCAGATGGCGAGATTAACAAGTGATTTTTATTTTCTTCTTTAGACGTTTCAACTTTTGTTTTCTTACAAATAGCGTATCTCACCCTTACAGTGAGCAAAGAGTCAAAGTGTACCACCAAAGTGCTGATGCCTTTCCTTAGTAACAGCCACCATGCCAGCTGCCGGCGTGACTGCACGCCCCTTCTCCCAGCTCCGTGAGGGGTCTGAGGAGAAGACCTAGGCTCAGGCCACACAAGGTCACTTGGCGACATGGCAGAGCTAGAGATGGAACCCAGCTTTCCCAGAGCCCACACCCTTTCCACTAATAACAACTTCACACAGCCAATCACGGTGGGGCACCCAGGTGCACGAGGCTGGTCTCTTCACGTGACCTCCTGGCCACCAGAGAGGTGGCCAAGGAGAGCAGCAGGAACCCTGACCCAAGTGCCAGTGCCAGGCCACCCCTGGGTGAGTGCCTCCTCTCTCTGGGCTGTGGCCTCATTTATAAATTGAGGAGGTTACCCCTCTTCCCCTGAGATAAGGGAGGGACCTATGCCAGTCCTGGATTCTCTTGCCTAGGTGGCAGTAAGCACAAGCATTTGGACCCAACAGCTTGTGGCGGCACACGAAGTCAGATGGCCCCATGTGCTGACGACGCCTGTTCCACTCACTGGCCTCAGGCGTCCTCCCCTGGGACTAGACAGGCTCAGGCTGCTGTCAGACTTGGGAAACTCTGAGCAGGGGTCCACGAGGGCACCATCTCTGGGCTCTGCCTGCACACTCCCCCAGCCCCATCCTAACGCGACAACACTCACTGAACACCTGCTCTGTGTGTGGAACTGTGCTGGGGACATAGCAGGGACCAATTCGGCCCAGCCCTTCCCTCCTGGGGCTCCCAGTCCAGTGGGGAACACAGACCCATCCCCAGACAGGGACGACCCAGAAAAGCTCAGCACTGCAGACGCCAAGGGCTGAGTCCGGGCGCAGCCAGGAAGACAGCTTCCCAGGGAAATGAGCACTGTCTGGTCACTATGATCAGAGTGGGCAGAACGGGGCCAGGAAGCAAGGATCCCAAGCCCATGACAGAAGGAGATTACAGAACAAGGAGTGACAGGGAGAAAGAAGAGAGAGGAGTTGTGAAGGCTTGAGCTGGGCAGCCACTGGCTGGCCACCCCTGACACCTGTGACACATCTTACCGTCGGTAGGGTTGGGGAATCAGGTCACCTGCCACAAAGGTAGAAAGGTAGATCAGTTACCAGAACCTCAGCTCCCGCCCATGGCAGGGAAGAGGCCCTGGGATCCAATCTCTCCCCTAAATGGTGGGGTGTCCTACACAGAAAGGCGGGGAAACAGACACGCAGCGGGAAAGGACCTTGGGTACTGTCTTGCTGCACAGAGAGGGCAAGTGTGCTGGCCTATGACCCACAGCAAGTCAAGAGCAAAGACGGGTCTATGTCCCAGTCCTGCACTCCCACGTTCCTACCAGGCTGGCAGGGGGACAGCAGAGGCAGGCTTGGCGCCCTCCACAGCCCCTGTTCTTCCCTTTCCATTTCCTTTCCTGGACCCAGGGCTGCGTCAGGGCAGGGACCGTGCACCTTGCTCGTGGCTAGTGCAAAGAGGGCCCTGCACCCCACTTTCTTCTCCACCTGCCAACTTAAGCTCCTGCTCAGAGCCTAGCACAGGCCACACGGTGTGGGCACCGAACCATACACACCCGCGTCTTTTCAGGGGGCAGGAGAGAGTGTCAGTAGGCCTACAGAGGGACAGCTCACTGACCCCCCGATAGGAACCCACGCAGAAGGCCAGGAAGGAAGGCTGCTGGCATCTGAGAGATAAGGCAGAGCCAGCTGTGTGAGTGGCGCCCGCCTTCCAAGATAGGCTGTGGGGAACTCCTTGCAAGTCTAGGACGGAAAGGAAGCCACGGTGGCCTGAACTCAGCAAGTGTATGGCAAGGTGACCCCAGTCGTGGTCAGTGGGGGTGGCAGGGGCCAGGTCATGCCGGTCTAAGCTGCGGCAGGGACCATGGATCAACTGTAAAAGGCAGCAGGGGGTGGGGTGATCACAAAGCACAACTTGAAACAGGAATGACAGGTCTGCTTTTTCAAGAATGCCCATGGCTGCTAGGTGGCGGGCGGGCTGCAGAGGGAGCAGGGGAGCAGAAAGGAGCCCCCTCCACCTGCGGTGAGAGGGGGGGAGGGAGGGGACCAGCAAAGCAGAGACAAAATAGACGCTTGCCGGCAATGAACGCAGGAACAAATGACTCAAGGAACGAAATCTTCCTCCCTGCTCTCCTCGTGTCCCCTGACTGTCGAGGCCCCAGTGCCTGGGTTACAAGGCTCCAAGTGCCCGGACTGGGGCACTCATTAGCAGACCCACTTTGCCCCGGCGTCCCCGAGGTTCCTGGAGGTGTTCGGTGCTCTGGCTCCTCCCAGAAGCCAGCTGGACAGAACGCAGTCCCTTGCAGTCCCTTGCAGTCCCTCACGTAGCTGCTGGGTCCAGTGGGGGGAGATGGCCCCAAACAAATAACAACAGCGCGAGGAGGTGCCATGGAAACCCAGGAGAGCAGAGCAGAACTCTAGGGATCAGAGAAGGCCTTGCCAAAGAGGTGACATCTGAGACCACTCAGGAAGGGTGAGCAGGAGTTCGGCAGGAAAGGCTGGGGACTGGCGAGGGGCACGCCAGCAGGGACTGAGCAGAGGGCACCAGCAATGGTGGGCCAGGAGGGGGCTGGGTGTCCGTACGGATGGGCCTCCTGCACCAGGCTCAGGAGCGTGGACTTCGTCCTGTGGTTAGAGGAGCCCTGGGAGGCGTCTCCTGCACAGGGTAGAGGATCAGAACCACTCCCCTTGGGGAGCCAGGCTGCTGGGCTTGAACCTAGATCCTCCCCTTGCTATCTGTGCCGCCCTGGCACCCCCATGAGCCTCTGTGTCCTCCTCCTTCCTGCTGCCGTAAAGATTAAGTGAGTGGATGCATGTAAGGAGCTTAGACCTGGTCCGGGCTCCACAAACGGAGCTGTGAGCAGCAGCAGCAGCAGCAGGAAGCATGGCCACAGCACCGGGTCCCTTTCCTGGGGTTTGTTTTCACCTTCTGGCAGCCCCACTCTCCCACCACCCCTCCCTCCCTGTTGCTCTGGGGAACCAAGTGAGTTCAGCTGTGACAGTGCTTTGCTTTGCAAAATGGGGAGGCCTGCACAGAACCCAGTTCTCTACTGCGTTGTCGCTGACGGCAGCTGGTGACAGCCTGGAAGGCTGTGCGGAGAGGGAGGGGTGGGTGTGAAGGTGCCACACGAGTCTGACCCCTGTGGGTCCCAGGCGCCAGCATGCAGGAGGGGCCCGCCCACGCCACCAGGGGAGACGTTCCCATCTGGAGGGAATGGGAGCCTCCGGCTGCAGCGCTCCCAACCCAGGCTTCTGCTGGGGAAGGAGGAGGGTGCCGGGCAAGCCACATGAGCCTGGTGGCTGCTGGCAGGCACTTCCAAACCTCCACCCTACCCTGAGGCAACAGCTCAGTGCCAGCTGCCTGGAGGAAGGAAAGGGGTGAGAACAACTTCTGAGTGCCTACTGTGTACTCCGTCCACCACCAATCCATCCATCGTGAGAGCCTGCCGGGAGCCAGGCGCCACGCTTTCAGGGGACACAAAGGTGAGCCAAGATGGAGATGGCCCTGCCTTCGTGGAACTTCCTTCCTAACCCTGGAAACATAACCCAGTGTGATGGATCGCTCTAATTCCTTCTGGTACCCAGCCTCTGAACTCCCTTCGCATCTGCCACTCATGCTAACCTGCAGCAGCAGCCCCCCGGCCCTGTGCCGCTCCAGCCAGGAGCCCTGTGCGGGCTCAGCCACAGAGGGGCCGCTCTGAATCCACTCTGGCGAAGGGCTGTGAAACCTTCCTCTAGCTCAACATTGGATTCGGGGTGTGCTCCCAGCTGCGTGGGCCCCAGGCCTGGCGCTCTGGTCTCCCTGAGAGTCCAACAACCTTGAAAGAGCCTCATCGGCCCAATGGCTTCACAAATGGGAAAAGTGGCACAGAGAGGTCAGGGGACAGCCTGGGCATGGCGGAGCTGAAGTCACACTGGGGCAGATTACCCTAACCACTGGTCATCTGGGCCCACTTGCCCCTTCCAGCCTGGGGAGGCAGGACTGTCATTCACCTCCTGAGAGGAGGGAGCCAGGTGCCCCTCCTGAGCGCCTGCACTGGCCAGTCACTGTTCCAGCTCTTTCTAACTGTGGATTAATCTAATCCTCAGTCCCCACATAAACGGGGATGCTGAGGCAAAGAAGCCGAGTGACTTGCCCAAAGGCAGAGTGGGGACTGGTGCCCAGTGGCTCCTGCGCTGCCTCTCATGTCATTACCACCATACAGAAATGGGACCGAGGGCCACTGTGGGCTCCATGTTCTCTGGCTGGAAACCCCTGGGCCAGCCGTGTTTTGGAATTCAGAATTTTCTGGATTTCGTAAGAGGAAGAGAATACTTAAACTATGCTAAGCCCCTAGAGGGGTCCGGGCAACTTTTTAGAGCTTTCTGGATCCAGGGACTATGGGACCTGAAGTCACCTGAACAGGTCCCCCAGCGGGGGGACGGCAAACACCTGACTTCAGAGCCCATGTGCTTCCCATACCCTGTGCAGGGGCAGGTGCCCTGGGCTGGCCAAGGAGGTGCTGGCTGTTGGGGAGATGGAGGGGAGGGGCTCAGAGACCCAAAGAGAGAATGGATGGGGGAAAACTATCACCTCAGGGGTTTACGGGAAACACTGGCAATGGCCAACCTGCTGGTGGAGGAGGAGGTTTAGAGAAATTTGGTGATGGTATCAATAAAGTCAAATATCGGCTATTAGCCATTTGGAGCCATGAAAAGCCAACAGGCTCCTGGCCCAAGGCCACCTCCCTGGTCTCCCACCTCAGTCTCATGCCATTCATGCCACCCCTGCCCAGGGTTCTGTTAAAAAACACCCATCAAGCCCCTTCTTAAAACTCTCTGTGGCTCCCCACTACCAGCCCACAAGGCGTCACCTGGCAGTCTGTCCCGCCTCCCCCAGCCTCCCCTCTGACCTCCCTCCCTCTGCCTCACTGGCACTGGCTTGTTTTCTGTCCTTCAGACGTGCCACACTCACCCTCTCGGTCTCCAATCCCTGGCACCTTCCTCCAGCTGCTCCTCACCTGGCCAACTCCTAAGATTTACTCTCCGATGTCGCTTCTAGGAAGCTGCCTTTGTGCCCTGCCCTCCCGCCCAAGCACACCCCATGAACCCTCCCCAATCAGAGTCCTCGAAACCTGGCTTGATAAAGTTATTTACCATGTGTCTCCCTCATTCGACTGCGACCTCCATGGAGGCAGGGACCAGGCCTGTCTCCCATCCCAACCACTGACACCTGGCATGGCCACAGCATGCTGAATGAAGGATGGGTCACAGGGTCACCAAATCAGGCATGCAACAAGGACGCGTGCCTACTGAGTGCCAGACATGGTATATTGCAGGAAGAACACGTCCCTAGGGCCAAGGGGTAGAACGAGCAGCCAATGCTGAGGACAGAGGAGTAGCACAGACCGCCCAGGACTCTAGAACTGTCTAGGAACCACAGTGAACCAGTGCCTCCTGGGCCAGGCCCTTCACTCCCTCTGTTTTTCATCCCTGAAAGTCCAGAAGAGTCACCTCCATTTTACAAATGGTTTGGGGCCATAGATAAAAAGACCGTGCCAAGCTGAACTGAATGCAGCCAGATGCCTAACTCACGCAGCCAGAACACACAAGGGTTACGAGTGGGACTCTAGAGTCGGACCACCTGGTCTAAATCCCAGCTGGGCCACCTACTATGTGACATTAGAATACGTTACTTCACCTCTCTGGGTCTCCACTTGCTCATCTACAAATTCGGGCAAATAGTCACTACCTCCTGGGGTGGCTGTGAGATTTAAATAAGATAATTCACAAAAGGCACTTAGGCCAGCACCTGGCACAGGGAAGGCAATGACGGGCGACCGTGACCGGGTGACCGTGACCGCCGAGGCCATCCAGAGGGCAGGAGTTTAACCCCCTGCTCTGCTGCAGCCGGCGGCCCTCCCAGCTCGAATTTCTGCAGTCACCTTAAGTCAGACGTTTCAATGCTCGCCTATCCATCTGCTCCAAAACAAGTCTTCGAAGTCAATGCCAACCACCCTTGAACCAGGTCTGGAAGGCGGGCTTGAGGCTGGGTGCTGAATGGCAGAGCTGAATTAAGGGGCCCTGGGCACAAGGACAGCCAGACGTGGCTGTCAGAACTGCCTGGGAAGCCTTTGTGAAAATGCAGCTCTCTGGTCCCCGAGCCCAGCGACTGTTCCAGCTATGGCCAGTCCGGTCCGGGGCATCTGGCTCCACGACTCTTAATCCTTTTGGAGCCGGATGCCTGTGAGAGCCAGGCTACCTCACTTCCAGAAGCACACGCGCGCCCTTCCATTGACACACTCAACAACTATGTACTGAGTGCCAGCCGGGTGCCAGCTGGGCGTGCTCTCTGGGGGTGCAGAATGGATGCCCTGGGCAGCCTGCCTGCCTGCAGACCACTGAAGAGCCTCGGTCCCCGCACCAACTGGATTAACTACCGCAAAAAGGTTTCTTGCAGATACCTCCATAGGGTTGTTCCATCTGAGGGAAAAAAACCTCATTTCTTCTGACATTTGTCCAGTGCCCAAGCCCTCCTGTGCTCAGGCTGGGGTCACAGAGGTGACTCACACACAGTCTTTGCCCTTGAAGGGGGAAATCCGACGCGAGCACAAATTAAGGGTTGGAAATGCAAAGAATCAGGGCAGCCCGCCCGCGTGCAGCCACCGAGAGCCGAGAGGGGTGAAGTGCGCAAAGGGCTTGGGGACGGCAGAGAGTGGGCACTCACGCCACAGGACCTACCCCCGATCACGTCCCAACAGGCCGGGGGTGGGGGTGGGTGGAGCCCATTCTACAGAGGAGACTCAGGCCCAGGGAGGAGCTGCAACTTGCCCAAAGTCATCAGCTGGCACGTGGAGAGGCTGGGGCTAACATCTCACGCGGAATCTTGGTCCCCTTGCTGCCTCTCGTGGTACTAGGCCAAGACACACTGATTTAGGTTTAGCTCAGAGAGGTCAGGCCACTTGCCCACGGTCACCCAGCTAGTAACACACAGGGTCAGGCCGCAGCCCTTCCCAGACCAGGTCAGGGACTGTTGGGGTGTTGAGGGACTCATCTTGGAGGAGTGGGGGTCTGAGGGAGAGCAGGACACTGTCGGTGGGGGCGCACGTACAAATGCACAACAGAGGCAGGAAACAAACTAATCGCTGGGGCTACAGGTGGGGGCAGAGGAGTGGTGACCGGGACTAACAAGGCAGCACGTGCTGAGTATTTATTTACCATGGATCGGGCACTGTGTCACCTCACTTAATCCCACCGTTGCCCTACGAGGACGTACTACTGTCAGCTACATTTTATACACAGAAAAATCGAGGCAAACGGAGAACAATCGCCCAAAGTCACATGGCTGCTCAGCGGCAGAGCCTACTTGCCAACTCCAGCAGCAGGAGGGAAGCTGGGCCCAGATGGAAATCTGAGCAGAGGCATCAAGGCCCCCCCCCCACCGCCCCGCTGGATCCCTCTTCCTTCCCCCCTGCAACACCACCTATGCTAAAACAAGTCAATTCTTCTAACCCAGGGCCTCTTTCCACCACTGACAGATGCATTTCTACCTGTCAAACCAGTTTCAAGGACTCAATTTGCAGCATGGTTTCAATGAGAACAAACAGTGTGACATTTCCACACTCTTGGATCCTCATTTAAGAACATCACGCCAGCTGGGTGTGGTGGCACACGCCTGTAGTCCCAGCTACTCAGGAGGCTGACTCGGGAGGATTGCTTGAGGCCAGGAGGTTGAGGCCAAGCTGAGCAACGTAGCAAGAACCTGTCTTTTTTTTTTTTTTTTTAATATTTTTTAAAATGTTTTTAGAGACGCGGTGTCACTCTTGCTCAGGCTGGTCTCGAACTCCTGAGCTGAAGCGATCCTCCTGTCTCGGTCTCCCAGAGTGCTAGGATTACAGGCGTGAGCCACCGTGCCTGGCCTAAGAACCCATCTTTATTAAGAAAAGGAAAAAAAGAATACCCATGCCTCATTCCGACCCCTCCACCCTCAAAGCTCAGGTGGCCAGGGACACTCGCACGGTTAGGCCCCCTTCATCCTGCAGACATCTCTACAGGAGGAGTTCCCAGGCGGGCAACCCTCCCCACACACTTCAGCACTAACGGTCAGGGAGTGGGGGATGAGTCACTGGCAGGGCTGGAGAGGGTTGGTGGGAGACAAGTCTCCCAGACTGTGGCTGGTGTCATGTGCTCTCGATCACAAGTTCCTCTCCTGCCTTGCAAACCCCACAGAGTTCAGCTGGGATTGGGGGGGAACCGCTGAGCTCGGGTCATCCTTGCAGTTCGGTCTGGAAGGGATCCTGGTACAAGTCTAGCCTTGGCCGCCCTCAGAGCTGGGACCGCAGGGTCTGCCCCCACGCGATGGGGTGGGGTGCAGCTGGCTAGCACCCCCTCCCCTGGCACCCACGTGCCCAGCCTAGCAGTACTGAAGCGGCCTCTTCTTTCCACCCTGCCTCCTCCCCAGGCTTCGCTTCCCATCCACACACACCTGGGCTCCGGCGGCGCACTGCGGAGACCCGCCCCGCCCCCACCGCGTTCGTCCCACCCTCTCAGACATGCTGGGTGGTCTGCAGAGCAGGGACTGCTGGCCCTATGTTACAGTGGAGGAAACAAACAATGCTCGGCAAGAACCAGTGCTTGCTGGAGGCCACAAAGCCCTGCTGCTGCTGCCTCCACTGGCCTGGAAGCCTCCTCCCCCATCCCAGGCTGCTCAGCCCCCTCGGGATGACACTGCTAGATGGCTCCCAGATATGGCCTGGGCCTCACATGCACGTGGGTCCTCATTCAACAACTACCACTGAGTGTCCCTGGAGGTGCTGAGGAGAGTCAGAAAGAACAGATCCAGCTCTGCCTTCCCACCACAGTGGGGCAGAGAGACCACCACCAAGAAAGCAAACAGGTAACGTAACATCACACGACCACCAGTGCAGTGAGGAAAGCAAGCAGGACGCGGGGCAGGACACTGTGTGAGGTGGGATGCCAGGGAATGTCCCTCGGAGGCGCTGGGTCGAGCCTGGGCAGCCCTGAGACCCTCCCTCACAATCCCCCTCCTCCAGGTCATCTCACCTCCAGGAATGCCACAAGTCCGACCCTCGCAGGGCCTGCTCTCGCCCTCAGGCAGACACCCCAGAGGCTCCACCCAGCTGGGTCACCTCCTGTCTAGTCGCAGTCCCTGGCCACTCTCTGTGACAGGGGTAAAGCTGTGCTGGGGTGCCCCGCTGCTTTCCCCCAGCACCGGGACCCTCCTGCACCTCCCAGCGGAGGCAACTCCTCCATCTCTACCGTCACAGAACAGCTTCTGGATGACCGAGTCTCTTCCGATTCAGATCCACCAGCTCTTCTGTCACCCCCTGGCCTTGGTGGGCCCCAGATGGACTCCTCCATCACCCTTGCCACTAGGTCCACAGCTCAAATGACACCCCTTGTGTCTCCCCATAGCTTACAGAGCAATGCCAACAAATCTCCCACCCCCATTCCAAGACCAACCAACTCCTTCCTGCAGCCCCCCACGCCCAAGACCCTCTGGCATCTCAAATGAGTAGCCCCTTGGACCAACTTTCTGTACCATGATCCTTCTTCTGCACCCTGGCGAGTCCCCCACCTCCTGGGACCCCAAGGCCAGTCACCAACTCCACTGTCCTCCCCAGGCACAGAGGCTATCACCTGCTCCTTGGCGTTCATTCACAAGGATTTCTCTGTCCTGCAAATCCCATTGTCCAAACTCCCCAGCTTCACCAAAGACCCCTCTCTGCCCAGGCCCAAGATCACCTAGCAACCCTCCTCTTGACTCCTCCAGACTCCAAAGGACCTTCTTTCTGCACGGACAATCTTCCTTGCCCCCAAATGCTTTCACTGTCTCTCCAAAACTACCCATTAAAAAAAAAAACAACAACACAAATCTGCCTCAACAACAGTTGCTATTTATGTGGCAGAAATTTCCAAGGACTATCTTGTTTAATGCCCACAAGTACCCCAAGGTGGAAATTAGCACCTCCATTTGCACAGGAAACAATCCAGGAGGCTCAGAGAGCAAGAGCGGTTTATCCAAAGCCAAACCTCTTCTGGGGACGTGCACTTTACCCCCCACCCCATGAATTAACTCCCTTATCCTGGCCCCTAGAATGACCAACACTGCCTTGATAACAATAACTGCAACTTCTTGAAGGCTCACCCTGGCCAATCACTTTTCACACGAGATTTCATCTAGTCCTCTCCTAAACCCAGTGGCAGGAGTACTGTCACCTACTTCACAGATGGGAAAACTGAGGCTCGGAGAAGTTAGGTAACCAGCCAGAAGTCACAAAGCAGGTAAGTGGCAGAGTCAGGATTTGACCTGGAGCCTCTGCTCTTGACCCCCCTCTTCTGTCTCTCCAGGTCTTCCCCCTTCCTGCTCTGAACTCGATACCATGCAACACATGGCCAGGGCCCATTGTCACTCTCCCCTTCTTCAATCCCAGTCCCCCAAGCCCTACAACTCCAAACTGACCACCTATCCCTGGAGGCTAGAACACAAGGCCCTGGCCGGCTCCCAATGCCAACAGTCCTAATTTTAACCACTGTGTCTTTAACAATAACTAGGCAAAGTGGCATTTACGGCGAGCTCCCTGTGTGCTCAGTTTCCAGATCCCATGTTTCCCACCCTCACATCAAAGCTACCAATTCCTCCATTGACCACGGAGTGGCAACAGTTTCTCCCCTTTCCCCACCGGCTCCACCCCAGCAAGCCTGACAGACCACTCCGGCAGGGAAACAGACTCAATGCTGCTCTCCATCTCCGGACTGACTTTCCTCCTTCCCCCCTTTGGGACCAGCACATCCCTCCAGCCGCCCTTTCAGCTCCAAGACTGACCTAACCTTCTCCAAGGGGCCTACAGTCCATGGACTTACCCCTCTCCCAACACCTCAAGCCACCGAACTTCAATGCTCTTGACTGCTACTGGCCAGAAACTCCAATTCCTGACTTGATAACATTCCCCAACTCTTTCTCAGGAAGGAGAAAGAGAACGCTTCCATAGCCAGGCCCCAAACTTCCTCTGCTCCTGGAATACTGACAGCCTTCTTTCCGCTTCCTTTTTTGTGAGGAGGAGGTGGCATGCAGTGGCCTTTCTTATTCTTAATACCCAGATCGAACACTGCCTCCGGCTCACTCGCCCAAATACAAATCGACCATGAGCTCTACTCCTTTTCTGGGAGTTTACCTTTTACCAATTCCTTTTCAGCCACAGTCCAGGTTTACATTCCTCTTCCTCTTTTCAGCCAAGAACGTGACCAACACGACCGCTCCTTACTCCGAGGCTCGCAGACCAGCAATTTAATTTTCTTCCATCCCCATGTGACCCTCAAACTCTTCCAACTGCCCTTTCGGGGCCAATGTTGACCCACTTTTCCTCTCCTCTCTCTACCCTTCTCCGGGGGAACTATGAACTCGAAGGCTGCCACCCTCCCAATCTCACAAACCGCCAAACTTCAATTGCCCATCGCTTTTAGGATTTAACAATTGTCTACTGTTATATCCTAAAACAATCACCCTCGGCGTCGCGGGGAGGGGGGACGCATAAACTAGATACTTTTCACTTTCTCAACCCCATAGGCACCCCTCTTTAATAGCCTCCGGCTCTAAACTAACAACTGTCTCCTTAAATCATCATTAGGTGCAATTTATTGAGCGCCACCTCCGAGCTGGGCCCTGCACCGATCCCTCCCGACTCCCAGGTCCCCTCGAAGCCGCCCCCGCCACACCGCCGTAGCTACCGTGTCTCCAAGGGTCTTTGGGCTCCACGGCTCCCGACACGATATCCTCGTCGGACGGGAACGTAACGCGCTTGGCTGCAGCCTTGAGGCGCCCGTCGGCGGGGGGCGACGCTGGGCTGGGAGACCCGGCCTCGGCGGGGGCCTCCTCGGCGCAGCCGTCCGCGCCAGGCCCGGGCGGCGCCTCCTGCGGCGGGATCTCCATCGCCGCCGCCGCCTCCTCCTCACGGGGGCCCCGGGGACATGCCCCGGGCCCCGGGCTTGTCTCTCCGGGCCCGCCCGCCGTCCCGGGGCATGGGCTCCGCCGCTGCTTCAGGCGCCGCCTCCGTCCGCTCTCCGCGTCGTTGTAGTCGTCGCCGCCGGGAGCCCAAGCGCGCGTCCTCCGGGCCCCGCGCGCGCCTGCCTGCTCGTTCGCGGCCGCAGTTTCGCTACAGGCCGGCGAGCCCGCCGCGCACGAAGACGGGCAGAAATCGAGTTAAGCGATTTGCAGGTGGAGTCGCCTCGCGGGTGACACGAAGCGGGAAACAAAGAGCAGGAAGAGCCGCGGCGAAAAGAAACGTGAGCAGCGAATCTGCGGCGCCGGAACCGCAGAGCACGAGGGGCGGGGCGAGGGGGACGCGGTCTCCCAGAGCAGCGCGCAGGCGCGAACCCGAGCCGCCCCGCCCGCGGCCCCGCCCCCGTCCCGTCTAGGTAACTCATTCCGGGCTCGCACGCATTCGTCACAGGCGCAGGTAGTGGAGAGGGGAATGCAGACGACAGGCATGAAAGTATCCGACGCTAGGTTAGCTGATGAGAGGTAAAGGGATGGAGCGGGAAGGACGACAGGACTGCGGTGGATACAGGAGCACAGGCGATGGATGCTGCCAGAGGGGTCCTCTGCCCGGAGTCGCAGCCTCTGCACCCTGGCCAGTTAGTCGCCGGTCTTCCGTTGGCAGAGTGCAGGCACATCAACAGCTCTCTGTATCTGGGTAGCGTTGCATAACATATAATTGAAATATAAATTACAATAATAAAATAAATATGAACCCATGAGGGGTAAAAAAAAAAACAAACTGGGGGAAGGAAGAAATTCTAAAGGCGAGAGACGAATCTGCCAACCAAAACACCGGGGACGAGGGCAGCTCGCCAGCACAGGCTGCGAACCTGCGCGAGCCCCAGCCACGCCCCCCAGGGCTCGTTCGGGGGCTTAGCGTCCTTCTCCGCACTTTCGCCGCGCGGGAAAGGCGGGGCTGAGCCCGTAAAAGGGGACTGAGGGCGGAGCGAGCACGTGGTTGCCGAGGCAACTGGAGGGCTGGGCCGCGGACTCGCCGGAGGTGGCGTTGTGAATGGGCGGACGGCGACCGAGGCTCAGCGCCTGTCCCTTTCAACATCATCGGCTGCCGCACTTTCGCGACCGCGACGAAACAGACCTTACCTTTCCTTAGTGTAAGGCTTCGCTTGCATTCTGAACTTGAAGGGACTACGGAAGGGGACACAAACTACTTTCTTTTTAAACGATCTGCTGAAAGATTACTCGTAACAAGGGGCTAAGTGAAGCGAGTGACACAGCCAAGCTACGAGGCGGGGGCGAAATGGAGAAAGGGTGAAGCTTCCCCTTAATCACTAATCCTCAGCCTTTTCTCAGTGGCGCCGCCGCACAGGGTCTGACCATCCACCGCTGAGGGGAAAGCGAATCTGCTATCTCTCGTGCGCAGTCTACACCGCCCAGAGGTGGGGTAACCGGAGGGGAGCTTGTGCACAGCTGTGTGACCCACCCAGTACGAGCCACGCCCCTCGCTTTGTAAAGACGCGTGCCCGCCCACCCCAAAATGAAATGAAGTCCTAATCTCCCAGTCCTGGCATGCAGGTTGCTCCAGCCATTCCCGGAGACTAGCGGCTGTCTAGTCCCTACACCTTCATCTGGGTTCCTTTCCTACTTGGCCCAGCTCCACCGGATTCAGCCTTTGGATAACCACCCTACCAGCCCGTAAATATGACTCCATCCACGTGGATATACTTAAGCAAAAAACAAACAAACAAACAAAAAAAAAACAGGAGTCGAATTTTCCTGGGATAACTGGTTCTTTAGCAGGAGGGGAACATTGGGGAGTATCTTCAGGGTGTTTGAATTTTGCAGTCTCGTCAATAAACAACTTCTCTGCAATTTGCCTTCCGTTATTCTCCCACACCTACATCCCAGTCTTCAGGAAATGGCATCAGACCCATATTTCTGTAGAGCTCAGAGTTCTGTGAGGTAGAGCATTCCTTTCAACAGGATCTAGAATTCATTCAACAGGATGCAGAATTTTACTGACTAGATCCTGGAGGTCTCGGGAATCCAGAGTTGCTTGGAGCTTGGCTCAAAATTCCAGGGAGCTCAGAACTTAAGGAAGCCCAGAGTTCCTGGATCGGGACCATTTGGAGGCCTGGGATACAGTGGCTAAGCCTCAGGCAGACAGGTGAAAATAATATCTTTACGGCTTGAAGGTGTACGAAATAATGTCACTACATCGGAGCAGCGCCTCAGCCTGCACACCTATGGGAGTCTGCAGCTGTGACACGTAGAAGTTGGCCACGTCCAGGTCGGTGGCTCCAAAGTGGGCAGCCACGTGCACACCCTCATGCAGCGTGAAGCTCACTTGACGACCCACCATGGCCAGCAGGCTGCGGAGGTAGCGCTCCCGGAGGGTGGCTCGGGCCCGCTGTTCCTGGGACTCCGAAGATTCTTGAGCTGTGGGACAATCCTGGATTCCTGAAACGTCGGGCTTCAGGGGGGCCCTGCGTCCATCGGGGGCAAAGCCACGGCTCAAGCCGTCAGGGCCCCGGGGGAGCCGGAGCACAGGCACAGGAATGGTCAGAGGAGTCTGCATTGTCCTGGCTGTGCAGTGAAGAAAAAGAGTAGGAAGCCGTTAAATGGGGAGGGGGGAGGGGGGTAAGGAGGAGGGAGGAGCGGGGGCAGAGGCCGATCTCTCAGGCGTCTCCACTTAACCCAGCCAAAACTCTGATTCCCCTTAAAATTAACCCCATGACTCCCCCAGTGGCTTGGGCCAAAAACAAAGTGCCACCCGCACGAGACCATGAGCCCCATGAAGGCAGGAACTTTTGTCTACTTTTATCACAGCTTTATCCTCAGTTCCGGTCAATTATTTGCCAAAAGAAGGAAGCCCAGCCTCCTCCCTCTCACACACACCCAGCCCATCCAACCCTTCTGGAAATCCTGTCTTCCAAATAACATTCTCACATAGGAGCCAGCTTGCAAGGGCTCCCATCGGCCAAATCTGGAATGATTTTAATAATAAAATAATGATAATTACACATTATAACCCACTGGATAACAGAGAAATCAGAGTCCACACTGATTGTAAATAAGTAAGTAAGTAAAGGAGGAGAAGCGAAAAGCCTGACTGTGTAATGGCAAGTAAATAAACATAAAGGGAATAATGGAGTTGGGAAGTTATAAATTGATGCAAAAATTTGTAGGTGGAAGTTTGATGAGATATACGGTATCTGCATAGTCTTAAAGTTCCTTCTCACAAGATACTCGCTGTAAAGGACAAACAGTAATTTACAGTGGAGAAGCCCGGTGAACACCCCCTTAACTTAGCGATCAAAGCCAACGTCTCCAGTAATGAGACACCGAGAAGGACAGGCCACCACTTTGTGGAATTTCTGCCCAAAATTGGTTATCTAGATATAATTATGAGGAAACTCAAATCGAGGGACATTCTACAAAAAGAAAAGAAAAAAAAACTAACCTAGATTCTTCAAAAATACAAAGTTCATAAATGACAGAAAAAGCCTAAGGGGAAACTACATAGATATTCATTCACATCCTAACACTTGTCACACGTACACACACACACACACACACACACACACACACACACGCACGCAGCCACCATCACTTCCTGCCTGGACTGCTGCAGTCAACTTCTCACTGAGTTCTCTGCTTCCACCTTCGCCCCCCAGTCTGTACCCCAGCCCAGGCAGAGGCCCCCGTTAACACCTGAGTCAGATCACGTACCTCCTTTGTTCAGAGCCCTCTCGGGGCTTCTGTTTTGCTCAGAGACAAAACTAAAGTCCTCACCGCAGCCTTCAAGGCCCTGCAAGCTCCGGATCCTGCCAGCACCCTCGTGGAGCCCCAGGCTTGCTGTCTATTCCAAGCCACACTGGCCTCCTCCACGCTGGTCCTCAGGCACGATGGCTGGCAGTCCCTGTATCTCCTTTCCCTCAGTCCGGTGGCTTCAAGGTCGCTACCTGGCTTCTCCCGCTGCTGGATCCCCAGCTCCTAGAACACTGCATGCCACAAAGACCAGGCTCAGAAAAAAGTGCTCTTCCTCCAAAGGGAATGAATGAATGGACTGGGCCGCTTAGCTGTGTGACCTCGATCAAGAGACAGTTTTCTCTTCCATTGTGTAGAGAAACCGCACCGATTATATAGAGAAATTGCTTCCGCTGTATGGAGACATTGCTGCCTTTGCTGTGATCAGGATTCAACAGGCTCCTACCAGACAGGACCAGCACATACTACGTTCTCCATGATGGTTACTGCTGATATTAGTAGCATTGCTGTGTGACCTGGGGTAAACTGCATAACTGCTCTGTGCCTCTGTTTCCCCAGCTGTAAAATGGAGCCCTACTTCACAGGATTGGCATAGGACTAGATGGCCTAACCAATGTGTGCTGTTTAGCACATGCCTGCAACACGTTAAGCACTACGCTGTGATGCTGAGTGCATGTAGGGAAACACTGGCCTTGTGGGTGGAACTGAGAAAGAGCGAGGTTTCAGGAGGCGGTGCCATTCACACCTGTGGCCAAAGTCCCTTCCTCTCTAAAGCCTAGTGAGGATTAACTGAGATGACTGAGAAATGTTGGGCACCCAGCACCCCGGGGCCAGGCACGGAAAGCAGGGGATTAAAATTGTCCTTTTTCTTTTTTCTTTTTGACTGTTGCTGTCTCTGCAGCTCAACTATGCGCTCCTTACAAGACAGGACCCTGCAGAGACATGGGCCAAAGACGTAGAGCAGGGTTTGTAAATCTGGGCACCATTGACATTTGGGGCTGGATAATTCCTTACTGCGGCTGGGAGCGGTGGCTCACACCTGTGATCCTAGCACTCTGGGAAGCCGAGGCAGGCGGATCATTTGAGCTCAGGAGTTCGAGAGCAGCCTGAGCAAGAGCGAGACCCCGTCTCTACTTAAAAAAAAAAAAAAAAAAGAAAGAAATTAGCTGAACAACTAAAACTATATAAAAAAAATTAGCTGGGCATGGTGGCACGTGCCTGTAGTCCCAGCTACTCGGGAGGCTGAGGCAGGAGGATCGCTTGAGCCCAGGAGTTTGAGGTTGCTGTGAGCTAGGCTGACGCCACGGCACTCTAGCCCGGGTAACAGAGCGAGACTCTGTCTCAAAAAAAAAAAATTCTTTATTGTGTTGCGCGGGGCTGTCCAGTGCATAGGTGGAGGGTTTCAGTAGCATCCCTGGCCTCTACCTATACTAGATGCCGGCAGCATCCTCCCTTCAACTTTTGACAACCAAAAATGTCTCCATTGGTGAATGGTCTGGCACGTGAAATACATTCCAATCAAGTTGTGTTGTTGTTGTTGTTTTAAAGTATCCATAAATTACCAAATGTCCCCTGAACTGCTGATGTAGATAAACAAGTCACAGAGAGGCAAAGGACAATAAAGATGGCCATGAAATAACTCAAGTGTCACTGTGAACCAGCAAAATGCAAATTAAAGCTACAATGCCAAAGCATTCTTCACCTGTGGATTAGGAAAGATCAGAAAGGTTGATAGCGCATTGTGTTGGTGAAGCTGTGGGGAAACAGAAATTCAAATCTCGTGTGGCCAGGGGTGTCAATTAGGATAGCCACAGAGGGGCAATTTGATGGTTTCCATGGAAATAGCAAAAGCATAGTCATTTAGCATTTCTAATTGGGAGACTGGAGGGGGCGCCTGCCTTTTTTGCACCTTTTCAATTCTGTAGCATATATTTGTGTATTCAAAATAACTTTTACATTTTAATTTTAGGAAGGAAGAGGCATACTGTAATGTTTCCATGCCCTTTAAAAAAATGTTCGAAAGAGCTCTCCCCCTCAGGGATCTGAACCTTGTCACCCACTCTGCATAACTAGCTGCCAAGTCTTACTGTTCTGACACCCCCACGGGTGGCCCAAATAGAATCCTCCTTGGCAAAATATATAGCAGAGGTCGGCAAATGTTCTTTGTAAAGGGCCAGACGGTAAATATTTTAGGCTTCCCGGGCCATAGGGTCTCCACTACAGCTACTCAATTCTGCCATACCAGCCTGAGAAAGAGCAAGACCCCGTCTCTACTGAAAATAGGAAAAATTAGCCAGGTGTGGTGGCATGCGCCTATAGTCCCAGCTACTCGGGAGGCTGAGGCAGGAGGATCGCCTGAGCCCACGAGTTTGACGTTGCTGTGAGCTAGGCTGACGCCACAGCACTCTAGCCCAGCGAGAGAGCGAGACTCTGTCTCAAAAAAAAAAAAAAAACAGAACACAAAACTCTGCCACGGTAGCAGGAAAGCAGCTGTAGACAATACATAAATAAATGAACACGGTTGTGCTCGTAACCTTATTTACTGGGATGCTGAAATTTAAATATATAATTTTCACAGACAAAAAAATTTTCTTTAAGTTTTTGAATCACTTTAAAAATGGAGGCTGATTAGGCCAGGCGCAGTGGCTCACGCCTGTAATCCTAGCACTCTGGGAGGCCGAGGCGGGCGGATAGCTCAAGGTCAGGAGTTCAAGACCAGCCTGAGCAAGAGCGAGACCCCGTCTCCACTAAAAATAGAAAGAAATTAATTGGACAACTAAAAATATATGTAAAAAATTAGCCGGGCATGGTGGCGC
Organism: Lepilemur ruficaudatus; assembly: GCA_963574885.1. Taxonomy (NCBI): domain Eukaryota; kingdom Metazoa; phylum Chordata; class Mammalia; order Primates; family Lepilemuridae; genus Lepilemur; species Lepilemur ruficaudatus. The sequence continues at coordinate 19,476 of CAUYRT010020784.1, forward strand.
ATGCCTGTAGTCCCAGCTACTCGGGAGGCTGAGGCAGAAGGATTGCTTGAGCCTAGGAGTTTGAGGTGGCTGTGAGCGAGGCTGATGCCACAGCACTCTACAGCCCGGGCAACAGAGACTCTGTCTTAAAAAAAAAAAAAAAACGTATCTCCTGTTGAATAAACCAGCCAAGAGGCAGGTATATGCTTTATCCCCACTGCACGGATGAGACCGAGGCCCACATAAGGGAAGAGACTCGCCTAAGGCCAGAGCCCAGGGCTTCAGGCTTCTGGTCAGGATGGAGTGTGTCACCAGGACCCCTCCTCAGTCCCACAAGCTCTCCATGTCCCTCACCGCACTGCTGGCCTAGCTTTGATGCTTCCTGGCTAGAGGGCCTCAGAGCCCTGAGCCCACCCTCCTCCCCACACGGTAGCATTATCTGTCCCGGCTGTGCTAAGCTGAATTCTGTCACTCTGCTGTGACCTACGCATTGCTCTGTAGGCAGCTTTCTCTTTAGGGCAGAAGATGAGGAAGGCTGGTGAGGCCCTGCTAGGGCTGACAAAACCTTAGCTGTAAACAGCAGCCTTCCTTCAACCCCCTGGCCTGGCTAGTGTGGCAGAAGAGCTTTCAGCCCAGCTCCAAGCCTGCCAGATAGGCTGTCAGGCTCCTGCACACCACAGGAAGGAGCTGACAATCCATAATCCAAACCCCTTGTGGGCTGCTCCCACACCTGGCTCCAGAACATCTAGCCTGGACCAAGGTATAGACAAGTTGATGAGTCCTTTTCCCCTTCAATTCAGCCAAACAGGGAGGTATTTTTCAAAAAGATCTTTTACTAGGAAACTGAAGGAAAACAAACAGATTGTTAGTACATAGAAACAAGCAGATTCCTAAGCAGAACTTTAACTAGCACCTAACCAGAGCCCCAGAGATGCTGCTTCTCTTCTCTCCTCATGAAGCTTCTTTCCAGGCATCAGAAGACCTGGGGTCTCATTCTAGCTCCCCTGGCAGCAGCCTGTGGAATCTGAAAAAAGTTAGTAAGCCTCCCAACCTCCTGTAAAACAGAGATGAAGATACTGCAGAGCCAGGACTGGACCCAGGTCTAATTCCAAAGCCTCCTTCCTCCACGCCCCATCTCCACCATTATGGCTGTTGGAGGACCAAGTGAAACACTGAATGGGGAAGTGCTTCCTGGACCGGGAAGGGTGATGAGGATTGTTGATGGTAGTCACTGGCCAGCACTCTGGCTCCTTCCTTAAGAGTAAAGCGTGTGTTGGGGAAGGCACTGTAGGCTCCTGGTCCCATCAGGTTTAGATGACACTATAATTTGCTGGATCTCTCTTCTCCTTGGAGTCTTCCCATTTCTCCTCCTCCCTCCTTCCAGCACCTCCTGCAGCCTGGGCCTCCTCCCCCATCCCCTTCTTGGACAGCGGCTACAGCCACCTGGGAAGCCTCAGGAATGGCTGATGGTTATCGTGGCCAGGACAGGGCGAGTTGCTGCCCCCCTGATTCATCATGGAGCTGGCACGGATCCAAAAGTGACCAGGAGGACGCGGGCTGCTGCTATGAACTCAGCCTGCTTCAGTTCAGAGGAGGGAGGCTGAGAGAGGGGGCAGCTCAATCATCCAAACCAGAAGGGGATGAGGAGAGGGGACTTTAGATTTGATTCTTCAAAAGAACAGGCATGGTGTGGTGGGAAAAGCCTGAGAGCTGAGGCCGCACAGGTCTGGGTTTGAACCCCTTCTACCCCCTTCCTGCCGGGTGACCACAGTTAACCCCATGTGCCTCGGCTTCCCCATCTGCACCTTCTCAAAGTTCCATTGTAGAACTGAACCATAATGCAGGCAGGTGTCCAATAAATAGTTCCCTCTCCCACTCCCTTCACTTCTGGCATGGGACATGCACCCACTCTTCCCACCTGGGCTAATTACTACAGCCAGATGCTCAAAAACAGCACCCCACAAACACAAACCCCAACCCTGCCCTCTCAGAACCTAGGATACACTCAATATGGCATCTGATTTCTGGTCCACACGCTGCTCAGGCAACCACTTCAACCACAGCAGGCTTTGGTTTGACAGGAGGACCCCAGCATGGTGAGGGGAAAGGCAGGTCACTCCCCTCCAATGTGCCCTCAAGGCTCAGAGCTCCATACAGCTCACCCAGCAAAGGCAGCTGTACACTGGCAAGCAAGAGGTTCTCAACTTTTAACCTACATCCCCAGTCTTTAAGGGACAAAACCCCTGCCTTGTTAATTACGACATTTCAAAATAAATCTTGTAACTAAAAATGAATCAAAGCAATATTGATTTTAAAATAAGCATTTCAAATTTATACACCATTTGTCCACTCCCCAGATATTCTATTACTCCCCCAAGGGGAGCTAGTGGTTCAAAGTTCTCAAGTTGAATAATCCCAGCTCCACCACTTACTAGCTGTGTACCTTGGGCAAGCCATTTAACCTGTCTCCTCAGTTACACACTGGAAATGAAAAGAGTACCATGTCACAGAAATATCACAAATATAAAGCATGTAAAAGCACTTAACACATTGCCAGTGACACAGCCGGGACTCAGTCATTAGTTATTACTACTGCTGTGAACATTAGGGAATGTTCCTGTCCCCACCCCTGAGCCTGAGACCCTGAGCCAGCAGATATCTGACAGTGGGCCCCCCTAGACTTCAGCTGGGCAGAGGACACACTTTACAGAAAAAAAGCTGGTGCCCCTTTGACAGTCCTGTGCATTCCAAGGTACATGCCACATCGTGTCACACACACAACTGCTTACATGTCCATATCCCCCAAAACCATGAACGCCTTCAGGGAGGGGTCTGGAACTTCTATTTTGTATGGGGGACAGGGAAAGGAAACACTGAATAAATGTCAAATGAACATGCATTTAAGGGCATGCATGTTAAGAGGAGCAGGAATACATCAGATTCTTTAGCCCCTGGGGTGAGCTTCTCAAGAACCAGTAACCATCTATTAAGCATTAGACAGATGCAAGACAGACCAACTCCCTGAAGGGCAACACAGGAGTGGGCTCTAACCCTTTTCTGAAATGCTACACGTCTATGGCTCTTGCTCTGGACTTCTCCAAAATAAAGGAGTGAGGGGAATGGATTAAGCCATTTGTACCCACTATGATCCCTGGATTTCAGGACCCCATAATTCCCTTTCAGGGCCCCAGAGAAGAGCCTCGGTCTGGCTCCATCACCCTAGACCTTGCACAAGGCCTCCCTGGAGGGCCAGCCCACACAGCTTTGTTATAAACGATGCCCCAGACAGCTATCTGACCCACTGTCTTCTGGTCTCCTCATCTCTAAGTTCCTGAAGCCTCAGCCAAAGACAACAGTGTGGACTTGTTTCTTTGGGGCCCAGAGTAGAAGGCTCCTCAGCACCTGGGAGCAGCTGGAAGTTGGAACTCAGGACTCATCGCTGCTGGTCTCCCCATCCCGTGCCAAGTGCATCTGTAAACAAGCCTTCTCAATGGCTCCCTGCAGCTGCTCCCCAGAGAGGTCAAAAGGGAGAGAAACAGGCTAGAATCAGGGCAGCCCAGAGCTTGCAAGTAAGAACTGAACCAGGCGGGGCCTGGTCTGAAAGGTAGTCCCTGGGTACAGCCAGGCCTGCACTGCTGGCCCGGTGCCCAGAGCCTTGGATGGGTTTGACAATACCCACGATTGCTGTCCTGTGCCAGGCTGCTGGGACCCCAAGAGCCATGGGGCCTGTGTCACACTGCTGTAGGTCCCACTGTTTTACAAGCTGGCGGAGAGAATGAGCTTGCTGGGGTGGAGATGCCTGGATGCTGGGCTGTTGTGCGTGATCCTGTTTGCTATAAAACAGCCAGACATTCCTAGGACCTGGAATCGCGCCGAGGCCATGGAGCTAGCCTTCCCGGCCATATATCTCCAGGCGGGGGACAGGCCTGAGACATCTGAGATAATAAAGACATGATTGTCTCAGCCCTGGGGCTTGTCTCCCCTTTGTCCCAGGGCCCAGCAGCCAGCAAGAAGTTTAAAGACATCCTCCCCCTTCTCCTGGGAAAGTATGAATGCATCAGATTCTATAGCCCCTGGGGTGAGCTTCCCAAGAACCAGGCCTAGACCCGGGATTCCTGCTCTCAACTCCCCAGAGCAGAAGGTAATCAATGGTCCACCCCCTGGCAGCACACGAAGAGAATGTGAGTAACTAGGATGTCATGAACACTCACTACATGCCATTCTCTGTGCACACATCTCTAATTTTTACCAGCCCTACAACATAAGGACTCTTTAATTTTACGAATGAAGAAACTAAAGCTGAGAGACGTTAATGGACTTGTCCACAGATTAGATGGCACGAATGGGTTTGAAACCGAGATCCGTTTTTACTCCAAAACCTGTAACTTCTGGAGTAACTTTAAAACTGCCTATTTTTTTTCTAAAGAAAAATGTTCCTTCTTCCCTGATTTCTAGATTTTCAACCCTCACCTGGGAAGGGGTATGGGGAGGGGAAAGTTCATATGAAGGAGGTAAAATCCAGACTCCTTAATCTAGAATCCAAACCTGCAGCTGCCAGCCTGGTCTCCATAAGTCACTTCTACTTCAGTCTGACCAAGTGACAGCAACAGGGTGTGTGATTCCATGGAGGGAAAACAGGGACATGAGAGGTGCCAAGGGTGAACCTTACCCACTTTGTGAATTAGGCAAAGGCCAGTCCTAGCCTTCCTAACCACAGAAAAGGGAAAAGGGGCATCACCCACACAAAAATAAGGTGCTCACATAGAGGGAGCACTGGCCTCAGAACCAAGAGACTCTGGTTCATTTCTGTGAAACCGTAGAAGCCCAACTCTAATTTGGGTTTTCTCATTTGTAAAATAAACACCTGTTCTATCTGTCTTGCACGCTTTTATGAAGATGAACATAAAAGCATTTTATCAGCAGCTTTATAAATAGAGGGTATAGTGACCCATGCATGCTTTTTCCCTGTTGGTTTCTTTCGTATTCCTGACTCCCCCCTCTTCTCCCTGACTTTCTTCTGTTCAAACATCTGAACCTACTATGCCCTCAACACCATGCTAGATACAAGGAGAGGCTCAAACATAGGTTAAGAAAAAACAGCCAAGACATTAAGAAAATCAGACAGTGAGAGACCAGAGCCAACAAGTTCCCAACTGAAGGGCCAGAGCTACTGAGGTGCAGGAAGAGACTTTGGCCATTCAATTCTGTCGGTTTAAACGGCTTCAGGCCTGCCCAAGGCCCCCTCAGCCTGGCTGCAGAGCCTCAGGACTAGACGTTTAGCTTCCCACTAACTCAGACATCCATTGCTAGACATGATCTTTCAAGGCTACTTCCAGCCCCAGGACCCTACCAATCTGCCCCTAACTCACCTGCTTTTGCCATCCTCTATTCACTGGCCTTTACAAACTGGGGAGCCCCAGCTCTATCAGATACACAACTGCCCTGCCAGAGAGCAAAAGGGAACTGAGAGAAAACAGGTGGTGGGAAATGTTCCTGAATGGCCCGGAGAAAATGTGAACATTCCCCTTACTTACCCGTTCGGGCCACCTAGGCTAAGAACTCTGTAAGAATGGGGAGGTCATCTGGTATAACGGTCCCACGTATGCCCTTAAGAGTTCTCTGACTGCAACATTCCAACCAACCCAAACTTCTCTACAGCCCTGAAATCGGAACCAGTTTTCCCCAAGCCCCATCCCACACACAGACATTTCATTATTCCATGACAATCCAAATTTGATGCTGCTTGTAGGGACGGAACATGTGTGTTTATAACAGAGGATGGCTTGGTCTTGCAAGCTCCCCAGAGACAGAGTCTACAACAAGGAGATTTGATTCATGACCCAATTAAAAAAAAAAAAAAGGTACAATGAAGACTGATGCTTGGCTGAAGGTTAACTGAAAGGCTAAGTCATGAAAATCAAGCAGACTGGGTTCTAGGAAATTGGCAGCAATTATTTAAGAAATGGGAAGATCCGTGGCTTTGAAAGGTTACAGCAGGTCTCGGAAATGAAAAGTACAGGATGCAGGTACAGGATGACGAGATTCTGTAGGCAGAGAGCTCTGTTCTCAGTAATTTGGGGACCTGTACTTCCCTTCAGCGGCAATCAAAAAGACAGAAACTCAAGAAACCTTGCTAAGTCCCAGGTGCACAACCAGCTAGATTTTTCTTGCTGTTTCTCTGCCATCTAGTGGCTGCTCTGGATCATTACAGGTCTATCCTATGGTCATTTTCCTTGGTCTCTCCAACATCATCCTACGTAACAGCACCACGTAGACAGCCAGGCATACTGCTGGGAGCTTTACCCACATTGCTACTCTTCACAACACTGCAATGTAGGTATTAACTCCGTTTTTCAAATGGGAAAACCAAGGCTTACAGAAGTCCTAAGTCCCAGGTTGCAGAGGATCAACAGAAAATGTGATACCAAAGTCTTCATGTCATTGTATCACTCCTGAAGGAACACAGGGCCCCGAAACTAAAGATAATTTCAATTCTTCCACGAATCCCTATATGCTCCAAGCTCCTCATAGCCAGTTACCATCCTAGATGGTCAAGGAGATGTCATCACAGCCTCCTCCAGCCCCACAAAACAATGGCCACAGCACTGGGAATTGGGTAAATCACCCCACCCCATTTCTCCATCTGAAAATTGAGAAGCCACACAAATATGTGTACAGAAACATTCACTAGAACATCCTCCATAATAGCCAGAAGGTGGAAACAACCCTAGTGTCCATCAACTGATGAATGAACAAGCGCCAATTGGAATGGAATACAACTTAGTCATAAAAAGGAATGATGTAATGTCATATTACAATATGAACCCTGAAAATACATACTAGTGAATATATTTCACTATACATATAGTGAATGTTTCACTATGCACTAGTGAAACAAGTCAGTTACAAAAGATTACATATATGATTCCATTTATATGAAATGTCCAGAATAGGCAAATCTACAGGGACAGTAAGCAGATCAATGGTTAGGGCTGGGGGGATGACGTAGGGGGTGATAGCTAAGGGGTATGGAGTTTCTTTCTGAGGTAAAGAAAATGTTCTAAAATTTATTGTGGTGACAGCTGGATAACTCTGTGAATAAACTAAAAACCACTGACCTGTACACTTCAAATAAGTGAATTGTGTGGTACATGAATTCTATCTCAGTAAAGCCGTTATACCCACCCGACCTCACCAAACGTGAGAGCGTTGGTCTACATAACCTCTAGAAACTCCTTCCAACTGTCTTTTTAAAAGTTGAGAGATTTGTCTACCATTGTCACTCCCAGCCTGACAGCCTGGCCTGAACCAACTCACACTAGTAAGATCAGTCTCAAGGGCCACCTGATTAACTTTGCACCATGGCCTCCCTCCAAACCCTGAGCACCCTCTCTGCCTTCAAGAGGTACATGCCTCTCTTTCTACCTTAAAGAACCCAAACCTCAGATATAGGTTGAGTATCCCTTATCCAAAATGCTAGGAACCAGAAGTGTTTCAGATTTCCGTGGTTGAGTTTTATTTCAGAATAGTTGTAGAATACATACCACTTAAAGCACTCCTAATCCAAGATGTTCCAATGAGCATTTCCCTTGAGAGTCATGTTGACACTCAGAAAGTTTGAATTTTGGAGCATTTCAGATATTTTGGATTTTCAGAACAGGAACACTCAACCTGTATCTACATACCAATGACTCCTGGAAAGATAAACAGGGTCAATGCTCCCCACTTCCAGCTTCCTCTTCTTACAGATGTCCTCCTAAAGTGTGGATCTAGTTTGAGTTCAACCCTTCAGAGAACATTCATCCATATTTTGGGGGACAGCATGTATTGTGGCTAACATGTGTTAGAATCAGATGGACGGGAGCTGAAGTACGGTTTCACTATCTAGAAGCTTCATCTCGAGCAAGTTACTCAGCTACTCTGAGCCTAAATTTCCTATAAAATGGTTACGAACAAGCTCCTGTTATGAAAATATCACGCATCATTTGGGGATAATATTCAAAAAGCCTGGTGCACTGTGCCAGACATCAGGAACACATTCTCTCCTCTGAGCCCTGGCTCAAGAAGTCTATTCTCAGAGAAGTCCTCCAACAGTACCACCCCACGGGTTTCTCCCCTCACCTTCAGTCTTCCAAGCACTTAGGTAGAAGCTAGTGGCCAATAACCTTGGGGGGAGGGAGGAACTTCCCTATGTCTTCAGAGTTCTTGTTTTCCTATAATTTATTAAGTACTAAGTTCTCCTATTCTTCACTAGCAAGAACTGTTTATCCAGTCTTTTTGAAAAGTGAGTACCCTCTGCTGTGTAACAGGGACAAAGTCCTGGGTCGTATACACCATCCGAGTTGGTTCTGCCACTAAGTGTGCGTTACGTGACCGTGAGCAAGTATCCCCATTCCCCCTGTGTAAAATGAGGGGCTGAACACGATCTCAGATTTCTCCTAGGTATATAAGACCCCTTCCCCTAAAAACTGTGGTCGCTAACATTGATTTGTTTAAAGAACCAACACTTAAATGAAGCTGGAAAGATAGATAACCAGAGAGCAGAGATACACTGTTGGGGTCAGACCAGGCACTTGCTAAATTTTTAGCTGCATCACTGGTGCCATTCTCCACCAGACCCTTGCTCTCCCCAACTATATGCTCTTTTCTACAGGACTGAACAGGGATTTGGTATCCTAGTTTTTAAAAACCCCTAAAGGATCAGGTGCCACGGCTCATGTCTATAATCCCAGCACTCTGGGAGGCTGAGGCAGAAGGATTCCTTCAGGCCAGGAGTTCAAGACCAGCCTGGGCAACACAGTGAGATTCCATCTCTACAAAAAATAAGGCTCTCTTTAAGATTATGTTTAGAAAAAAGAGGTCTACTGTGAAAAAGACACAAACCAAAAAGGAATAGAAAACCATTTTATTCATACTTGGGGAAACTGAGGTTGCCAAAAAGCAGCTTGCCCAGGGAAACTCTGGGGCCCCAACTAGAACCTGGGTCTCCAACACCCAACCAGAGCTTTTCCCAGTAGTATTACTAATACCACGGGAGAAATGAAGAGATAACATCACCAAATACCATAATGCAAGCTAAAGGTAAAAACAGCACTTTATTAGTCACACTATATCTACCAGGGTTCACGGTCCCTAGTGAGCTAAGAAAATCCTGGTCTTGGAATAAACTGGCAACCAAGACAAGGCAGTTTTACAGCAGCAAAGGAGATAACCACAAACTCAGCAACCTGCAGCGAGGTCATTCTCACATGAAACCAGTGAAGAATTCACAAGTGCCTGCTCACCCTTCACAAGCTGCCAAGGGATGTACCTAACTCCCTAACGCCTCTAACTCCAATGCACTTGTAAAGTCCTCAAGTTACGGAGAAAAGGGGACAGTTTGTTCAGCAGTTAAGAGCTTCAGAATCAAGAAAAGCTCTCTCTCCCATCAGACCAGTGCAAACCTTATAAAGCTTTACAAAGGAGGCCCAAGAAGCTGGCACTGAGGCTCCATAGTAGGTCTGGAGGTCTAGACACATTACCGGCCTTATCAGAGTTGGTGAAAGATGAGGCATAAGGGAGAATAAGATACACTCTCAAGCTCCCTGAAAACCTTATCCTACTGCTAGCAATGGGGCTAAGGGCCTCCCATTCACGTAACAGCCTAAGACTCAGAAGTCAACAGGGTTCATGGTCCTGGTTTGACATGAGCCAACAATAGCTCCTATCCATCCCATTTATAGCTGGGTAACTACTACTTGCCAGGCACTGTGCTAAGTGCTTTACATATAGCAATTCATGTAATCCTCACAACTCACGCAAAGTACAGTATTGCCATTTCCCAAAGGAGAATGCAAGGCTCAGAATGTTTAAGTTACTTTCCTAAAGTGGCAAATCAAGTTAATGGCAGAGCCAAACTCAAATCCAAAGTCCATTCATGCACTTTGCACACCGCCCACAATGCCAAGTTGTTTAGCCTCAGTTTTGCTGTGTGACAAATGACACTATCTATTCCTGCCTCTTTTACAGGGTTGCATGGAGGGCTGAGTGTAATCAATCACTAATACAAGCATGGTTTGAAGTTTATGAGTTTACTACCTAAACTCAAACTTCATGAGGACCCCTGGCTAGTGAGGAGATGTAGCTCAAGTCCCAGGCATCTCCCTATACATGGGTGAAGTTAATGAAAGAAGGGAACCAGGCTGCAGAGCTGGCTCCTAGCATCCCCCAGGCCCTGGGTGCTCACTAAGGTCCAGCTTTCTCACCAAACCAACTCTGCCCTGCCCGACTCACAGGGCTGCTACAATGAAAAAAAGGGCAGTTGAGCAGGCTCTAGGGGCAGACTACCTGAATTCAAATCCCAGTCCCCTCACTAGCTCTGAAACCTTGGATAAGTTACTTATCATAACATGCCTCAGTTTCCACATGTGAAAAATGGGAGTTGCTGTGAGGACTGAGTTAATTCACACAGGGCTTAGAAGAATGCCGAGTGTCTTTGCCTATTTTAAGACCAAATGATACAACAGGCAAAGACACCTCAAGATCCTCTGAAGCTACACACAGGAAAAAAGGTATCATTCTCCTGCTACAACTACACTCACCTTCCCCAAAAAGCTCCTGCCCAATGAATCCACCCTTGTAGAGAAAGCCTTTTATAACCACTGCGCTTGCCGTGTGTGCTATATGATGCGTGAGCTACAGTTTTCAGCTTTGTAATCGCATACATTTTACTTCAACACAAAGATACGTAATGGTTAAGCATACAGGTTCCAGAATCAGACAGTTTCAACTCTGGCTACAGATACTAAGCAATTACAGTGTCTTTATAAAATGAAGATACCTGCAGTATCAACCACACAGAGCTGTTGTGAGTGCTAAGTGTGACAGTGTGGTGTACTCAGCACAGTGCAAAGCACACAGTAAGTGCTCAGTATGACTAACATGCAGCTATTACTTCACTGAAGAGTATGTTCCACTTCTCTTTTTATCCTCAGTAGTTAGGGCAGAGCCCTGCTGGAGTGTGATTAATGTTCCCTGTTCAACACACTCATTTGTCCGTGGAGGCCTCGAGAGCTAGTTTTCTTCCCACTGCACCTAGCCCTGTGCTATGGTGAACGAGGCTCCTGGCTACTCCCCAAATACGCCAGGGCTCTCCCAATCTTTATTCACATTCCTTCCACCCAGAAATCCATACTCATCCACCTGACACACCCCTACTCCCATGTCTCTCTGCATGTCCAAATCAGACCCACCTCTGAAGATACAACTAAAATGTCACCTTATTCAAGAAGGCTTTCCTGATTTTCCTCTCTCTTCCTTCCATCCCTGCCAACACACACACACAGAGTGGGATGACTGCTATTCCTCCTGGTGTATTCAGTTTCTCAGACCTTACTTTCATTTCTTCCTAGAACCATCCTCACCCATGTTGCTATGTAAACAGAGGGCATCTCAGTACTAAATAAACATCTGTTAAATTGACTTTATACAAAATGACAGCATTTGGGAGATTTGTATTTCTAAACATAATACCTTCTAAACATTTCTTATCCCTTGATGTTTGTAAATCAGCTTAGAACAGCGGATCCTCACGCTAGCTTCAGATGTCTGGCGAACCTAAGACAACCAGTCCTGGTAATCCTGGGACACAGCTGACCTGCTCTTCAGAGGTTTCTTGTTTCCCTGACTCACAAGGTTCCCAAAAATCCTCTATAGCTCTTTAGAAACAAATATACTGTGCACATGAAGACCTTCATTAAAATTAAAGAGCTCAGGTGAAACTTCATTTCTGGGTCTTAGGTTCTTCTTAAAGAAAGCTCTAAACTACCTTGAGCTATACATCCATGTTCTAGAAAATACTGAATCTGTACTTCTACAAAATACAAAATCTCTTATATACATCCAGTAGCATATCACAGTATCAGTAAATACTTTTTCACATATAACCTAAGTTCTTCCTATTGTAATGCAAATCTGGTAATTGCTAGTATTTGCATAGCACTTTTGTTAATAAAATAAACTTCTTCATATATGATCTCATTTCATTCTCACATTCACCCCTGAGACATTATCAGATGTTACTATTATTCCTAATTTACTAATGAACCAAATGGAGCTTAGGAACATTTGTAGACTTTTTGAAGATTACACAGCTAGTAAAGACAGAGTCTGGGCATTTATTTCTCTCTAGTGGAAAATATCTTGGATTTTAAATCTGATTGGCTGAATTCTCAGAATGACTCTTAACAGTCTCTATGGAATAATTCAGAAGTCTCTCCAGTCGACCAAGGTACTCAGCCTCTAATACTTTCTGCCATCCATCAAAATTGTATGAGGAAATGTTACCCAGAATTTAGATAGCATGCACCCAGGATTCAACCATCAAAGTTTTAACTTAAATTCAACACTAAGCAGAGCTCATCTCAACAATCTAACACACTCACGGGCAAGCTCATTGGAAAAGGAGCACACAGGAGCACATAAAATTAGCTCTACAAATTGTTTAAAGAAGCAAAAAATAGATAGCATGGTACTGGCACAAGCTTTTCCACCTTCATAAGGCCAAGCTCCAACAGCCCATTGATAGGAGAGTTAAGAGGGAACTTCTTTCCACTCAAGGCTCAAGAACACTAAGTATTTATAAACTTACACAGGCACCCTCTCTCCAGTTCCTGTCCCTGAGAAGACTGGCCATGTGGCTTCGCACCAATTTACAGCTAAACCATAAATCAAGACACAAGAAAACTAAGACCCTATCCAATCAAATATTAATCTATTGCTACCAGTCTAATAAACAAAGGAAGCAGCTACCTGTTTAATCATTCAGACTTAAAAATCAATCCTCCTGAAACTACACATCCACTGACAGAAGAGGGGGAAACAAAGCCACATTAACACTAGCCCAACACCATGCCCAAAGGTCTGACAAATAACCGGAGAAGTAGGGGCAACCTGTAACAAAGGAACAATGTCGACCTTGTTTTTAAATTAGCAAGAGACTTCATTTCCATAGAAGTCCAATTTAGTCTGCAGGAATAACTTCAATTTCATATTCATTTCTAGTACTAACTTACATTACTTGGAATTTTATCTTGTGTACCCTCTGTAGATGAACTACAATATTCCTGAGAAGAGTGGAAAGGATACCCACCTCCAGTGAAACTTGTACGGTGCGCCTGTCTTCAAGTTATTAGGAAAACACAGCTTTCTTCTACATTCTAACTTTGACTTGGAAAACCTTAGCAGATCTCTGCAATTCAAACAGCTGCCCTTTCTCAAATTGCTGCCTAAGTAATTTAACTACTTAGGAGTCTACCTAAACTAAACTAGACCAGTGCCAATTTGCCAACAGGATTATGACTGTAAACTTCGTAAACCTTCTTTTTGATTAACAGTCAATAACTGAATGCTGGTTTGGAACTGTAAGTTTGGAAAACCTTATTCTTTAAAGATAAAGCTGTAAAGACCTGTAGTCCAGAACTACTCTAAAATTCATGTCAGATATATTGGAAACCTGAAGAGATCACCTAATGTCATGGTTCTCAAACCTGGTGGCACATCAACATAATCTGCTGGGCTTTAAAGCAGGGATGCCCCCTAAAAACAATTTTTATAAAAATTTAACTGATGCCCAGATCCTATCTCTGAGTTTGACTAAAATGATCCCATGATCCCACATTGTTTTCCTTTTTAAAAAATAAGCTTCCCAGGTGACATTCACATCGCCAGCACCCTTAAACTTTCAGAAATTTTAAGGGTTCTGTCACCGAGATGTACACTGATCCCCAAACACAGCTAAGCAAAGTTCTATCTGGGAAGCTTTTAGAAACTAGATTGATTCCTAGGTCCCATCCCATACCTAAAGATTCAGAATCTCAGGAGAACTTTTTTTATCTTCCCATGTAATTGTTAACTAACCAAAAACTTGAACTGCATCTGGGACCTCAATAACTAAGTACACAGGCCTTCTGTAGCAACGGGGGCCCATTTGTCATCTGTGGTGAACATACCTTGCTCTTGCTCAATAAACTCTGCTTCTGGATTTTAAAAAAGTAAATAAATAAGTACACAATTATGCTACAGATAAAGAGACCAAGAAAGTGGAAGCTATGAGCCAAAGGTACACTGTTAAGAGCAGCACTGCAAACTTCATCACAATAAAGGGATGCTTGTTTAAAATGAAGGTCCCCACGCCTCCACCTCCAGAGATTCAGATAGAGGGAGTCTACAGGGTCCATTTTGGTGACTGAGACATGAAGTCCGCAGTTCACACTGAGAAAAGCACAGCTCTGCAGTATGCCTCAGAGCAAGCTGCAGCTGGTTGTGATCCTGGACTCCATTCCATTATAACAGGGCTCAGAAAATGCTATGCTTACCTCTGACTTGAAAAATTGTCACTTCTACTTCAGAAAAAGAATGCAATGATGAACCCAAAACCTATTGAGCATTTATTTGCTTTGGAGGAAATCACTGATATAACTATAATAATATTGCATTGAATTCAGGGCTTTCCTCCCATCTTGACCCCACTAATCAGTGAAGTACTTAAAAATCTGCCATTGTACTCCTTTATTAGATATATTTCACATTTTGCTACAACATAAGGCTTTAATAGTCACTGGATATGCCTCTAATAGGCAAGTGTCTAACTTCACAGAAGTTTAACGGTTCTGTCACAAGCTAGTTCTAACGCACAAGTTACCCGAAGGCAGCAAAACAATGTAAGTATGGAAAGACTCCAGGAGAAATTACATGAAGCAGGAAGGCAGTACTCACCTTTGAGAGGAAGACTTAAGGACGCAGACGTAAGGTAGACAACTGGACCCTAATAAGACACAGCACTGTAAACACCATAAAAGCAGCCAGGAATGTGGGTCCCAAGCCCAGCTCTGCTACTATACAGCTGTACAATGACAGGCAAGTCATCTAAATTTCCTCACCTTTCCTCATCATGTGCAAAACGAAGGGATTAAACTAGCTATTCTCAATTCTGTGATTGTAGCATATGAAAGAAAAAGAACTACAAAATTGTTCCCCCACCCAGTTCTCTATTTTAGCCTATTTTAAATCCTACTATCTAAGTACAACGGAGTAATAATCACCTGAACACAACACGGCGTATAAATTGCAGGTTGTGTACTACACAGGGGCACCACGTCTAAGATAGTACTATTGGCCTCACAAAGCAGATCTGTATATTTACTGTGACGATCCTAACAGATAGCAGCCAAATGGCTTGGTCCTTAAAGGAAAAAAAATATTAGTACATTATTACAACACATTCATGATGTGTCTTTGGAAAAGCCTTTTCTAATTCACATAAAGGCTCCACGTGGGCTGGCAGTGGCCAGACACCCACCTGGGGCTCCAGCTGACCATCCACACAGCAGCACACAGAATACAGCACACAGCGCGCGCTATGGGATACTTCAGATGGAAGTCCTTGCCTCTGCCTACTTACATCTGCACTGCTTGACACTGTCATTCTCCAGTGTCTCCAGTGCCCAGTATGGAACAGATGCTTTATAAAGTAATGACAAATGGGTGTCATGAATATGCAAACACACACTCAAGATTTTTATTTTACTCTCTTGAGAGAAATTCAAAGTGGGATGAGATCACATGGTTATTCAAGAAGAGGAAGCTATCAAAATTTTAAGGGGAAGAAAATTCCAACCAGAAGTCAGAAGGCATCTATTTTATTATCTGCTGTATCCCTGGTACCTTAAATGCAACATTTAAAAAAATGTTGAATTTACAAAATGACTGTAAGAATGAATGGGTGGCACTGACTTTGGGCTTGACTATATGGCATCCTCTGGGCAATGGAACATGAGAAATTTTAAATGTTTTACCTTGTCCCTCTTTGCCTGCTCCCCCACCCCCACCCATAAGAAGTCCACTCTCAGGCAGCCACAGCCCTCTGGAGCTAGGCACCATTATGAGCCCACCTGAGCCCAATGTGAAGCCTGGGGACAAGCCCAATTGGCCCATGAGTGAGAAAACTAATACCTATTGTAGTAGGCTACTATTGGCGTGGTTTCTAACAAAATATTATTGTGGCAATATCTAATAAAATGAGGTTTAAAAAAAGAGGAGGCACTTTGCAAAAAAGACTCAAAGTAGTACTTTAAAGTATTCAAACAGCCCTGAAAAAAAATAACATGATTGGTGAGGTGTTCTCTTGGTCTGTGTAATTAAATCACCATGCTCTGAAGGTGGGGGAATGCAGGGTAAGACTTACAGAGAACAAAGAAAGCTAAAATATGAGTGTGACTTAAAGCTACTTCCCTCACATAATCATTTAGAGATACCCAAATCATAAAGAGCTCAGCCCTTCTTGAAAGATAAGAACTTGCTACTTCTTCGTGAAATGCTGTCCCTTCCCATACTGTTATATAACAAAATTTCTAAATTTGTACCCAGCAGGGACTAAGTTTCAATTCTTTTTGAGCAGGGCCCTTGTATTTGGAGCTTCTTAGCATCCAGCCCCAAAATAACCACTAATAACCTCAAAATGGAAGGAGGAAAAAAAGGAAAATAGTCCAAATCTAAATACTGCTATCTTATCCATTCTACGAAGGTAATACTTGTAAGACATAATTGGCTTAATGACAAATTTTCAAAACAAAAGAAAAACAATGTACTTTGACTTTACATTTAATGTACTTCTACATTAAATGTGCTCAAATTTTAAAAGGTATTCCGATTGTAATAGGAAAATGTGAAAAAAAATACGCCTAAGAACAAAGGAAATACTGCAATTGTTCTTTCAAACCACAATCCTTTTTCCCCTTAGAACACACACCCCTACTGGCGTAAAGTGCAGCTTGAAGGACGCAGCTTTAACAAACTGTAGAACCTATTTAGAAAGACCTTCGGTAAAACATATTTTAAAGCACCAGTGATGTATTAATGTTGTAATTAAACTAAATATTGTAAATTTTGACACAAGCTAAGTCTGCTAAGAACTGTTTTCAATAACTCTTTTCTAACTCTAAACCGCACTACCTGGGCAGTATCATTCACCTACTAAGGCATAACTAAAACAAGTTGAAGTCAAAGAGAAAACAACATTTAAATAGAAACAATGTTAGCCGCATCCACTTGCTACTCACGTTCTTCTGATATGTAGAAGTCAAATTGAAATATTTGAATAAAAAAAAGTTACCTTCAAAAAATCTTTGCCATCCTTATTCTTCTGATGTGTGGCTAATTCATCAACCCAACCATGTGACCTGCTTTCACTTATTCATTCTTAAAATAATGTACCCATCCAATGACTATGTCTAGAACCACATCACGTGTCAAGCACTAGGACAGGGATACAGCAATAATTAAGGACCTACATGCCACTGACAGAACTAAGAAGTGGGGATACACATATCTATTTTCCAGGGCATCACAGAATGATTCAGGTCTCTCCCCCTAGTATGGCCAACAAGGAATAAATAAAATACATTTCTTGGTTAGAACTGGTAAAACTTCTATCTGCCTCTTCCTAACCCCTTCCCAACCAATCCAGCTTAATTCTAGCACAGTATGGAATCACACCAAACATGACTCCACGTAAACAACTATCAAAATGGGGCTACACCGTGTCAACCTTAACTGGAATAAAGTCTTAGTTTCTAAGATTTTCATACAGACAGTATGATACCCTTAAGGTAAATAAATCATTGTTGGCACCTAAAGAAAATGTATCCTACATGTTCCGATTCACGGCACAGAATCTGTATTCTGATTGAACTAGTCTGAGATAACAACCCAGGAGCAACAGTTTTCAAACCTGGATTTCAGAAATACCTGGAAAACTTAAAAATCTCATTGCTCAAGTTGCATTTAAGTAAGTAGCAAAGTTTGAGAACCACTGATGCAAAAAACTTGGGGGAAAACTGACTGCTTTCCAACTAATCTGTGGATTAGAGGTGTGCTGACATTTCCTTCCAACGTGAGCAGTGAGGTTCCCAAACATTTCTTCACTAAGAATTGTTACGGACCTACTTGGTATTTATGGGAAGTTTCTGCTGCCTGCCAAACTTAGGAGAGAAGGCACACATCTGAACTTACAGAGAAAAAAGCATTATTTCAAACTGAATGCCAGAAAAGAAATAAAATAAAATAATAAAGCTTTAAAATGTTATCCCAAAATGTATTAGAAACTGATGCTATCAGAAGTCTGGTTCCCACTCCTAAATACCTGAAAAGTAAGAGGCGGAGGGAAAATAACAACCCTCAGGCTGGCTTGTGAAGGGTTTTTGTTTGTTTAATACATCTGAAAAGAATGCATATACAAAGAATTGAGACATGAGAAAGCATTGGTTCAACACTAATGAATCTACAAGAATTAGGACTTTGGGAAGGTGGAAAAGATTACCTAAACATTTTTAAAAATTGGAAACTGCAACCAAAATAAGCTGATAAAATCCCTATTAACACTTATGAAGAGTCTTCATAAGACTCTTTCCGTGATTTTATTAAACTAGAGGAGCCTCATTTGGCTGCTCTAGGGTTCCTCATTTGCAAAACAGAAATAAGGGGAGTCCCCTGACTGGTCCCCATGTTGTTAAGTGTTCTCCCCACCCCCACCCCACCCCCAGCTTCTTCATGAAGCAGGCCTCCACCCTCACGACCTGAGAGGATGTGAATCATTCCACAGACATCTGTCTTCTAGCACCACCCCTCATATCTCCTCTACATACCAGGTCTTCAGCTGCGTTCTAGGAACACCATATCATACACTATCAAGTTGTAAATCTATGCTAAGCATATAAGACAATGACTGACAGGGAAAAAAATTTCTTTAATTATGAACTCAATCCATTTGGTGTATTTCAAAGGTGCAATACTTTTCTTCATTTATCAGTGAAAGAAGTTAGAAATTAACTTCCAAAAAAATCAGCAAATGGCAAACAAATTTCCTT